>VZTM01002806.1:48119-96250 GCA_013400555.1 Jacana jacana | reverse complement strand
CAACCTGTAGCTTTACCTGCAGCCACGAACTAGTGACTGCTAGTCTCAGCCTCCACGCAGCTCAATGGTACTGCCTGCAAGGTTTATCCTTTTCTTGTCCTCAATTTGCCAATGCAATGAGAGGAAAGAGGAGAGGAAAACATCCTGACTTGAAGCAGTATTGAGTCATGAGAGTTATTGCCTTGTTTTCTCAGAATCTGAAGGGAGGAGAGGGGAGAAGGTCTCCATTAGTCAGGACTGTGAAAATTCTGGGCAATCAGTGTGAGGGTTGATGAGCTGATCCCCCCTCCACCCTTCTTCTCTTTCCTTCAAACAAATAACACTGAATTGGAGATAGCACAGAGGTGCCCAGCCAGGAGCACTGACTCTTGGTAATGTTGCAACCTGTGTGGTCCAAACTACTTCCAAGCCCGCAGCAGAATTAATTTTGTCCACTATTCATCAAACAGAAATGCTTTGTGCCCCAGGACACCTGCAGAAATTTGTCAATTTGTCAGAGAACATCAGGGGACAAACAGTGCTAAGAGCCAGTAAAGTGATATACGTAGGAATGAAAGAAGGCAACAGAGTTCCTCACCCTCTACCTCCAACATAGTTTCAAAAATACCATTTTAGCACACATTCAGCCTAACTGATTTAGTATAGTAACCCTGTGGAACAAGTCAGTTCATTCCTGAAAGGAGGAGCCCTTGTAAGGGCCTGTTTTTTGTGTGAAATAACTTTTCCCAGAAAGGTTCAGGCATGTTTATTGTCTTGCATCCCCACAGATGCCAACACCAGGGAAAAACAGCCATAGTGGCACCCCTCATTGTTTTATGGATGGTTGGTTTTACGTTCAACTGCAGTTGACTGTGGATTGTAGCCATCTCCCAAGTGAGGTCAAAGGGAATTGTTCAATTGACTTGAATGAAACTGGATCAGATCCCATTATACTATTTATAATAGATAATTGTAATGGCACATACCCTATTTTTGTTTGTATTTTACCCAGGATCGGGTGGTGGAGGGGGAGCAGAGTGGAGGACATGGCAGAGCTTGTTTCAGAGAGCTATCCTGTTTGTTTGGGGTTTTTGGTTCCTAGTCAGAAGTTTATGGGCAAGTCTCTGTGTCAAACATTGAACTTTTGTGCTCAGAAAGGGATAAACTGCACACACCCCTATGGCAAGCTCTGTTAAGAACTCTCACCTATTGGCTCCACAGGAGTAGCTCTCAGCAGCTCATACAAAACACACAACAGGGATTAATTACTAGCTGATCCCAACCCATTCACAATAGCAGTAGAGGGTTTCTCTTTGCTCACCAGCAGACAGACTATCCCACTTTGTATGGGCCTCAAATAACAAACTGGCTGCGGTGGGTCTTGCAAAATTTCCGCTATGCTACTGTGGGTGTACATTTGATGCCTCTGTTTGGACAGAATTAGGAAAATGGTTTTTAGACAAATCCATGCTTCACTGAACATTGCTGGGCAACTCACTGTGGCCTAAGGCCATCCATTTGCTTCTACATTCAGGCTAGAATTATGCTAGGTAAAAATAAGGGAAAAGTGACTCAGTGGCCCCAGCATGCTGTGTCTGCCAGCTCTCCAGTGCAGCTGATACTATACCTTTAGTTGTCCTAGAGATGTCCTTCAAGTCCTGCAGTTAATGGTTTGCCTGATTAAAGCCACGGGTTACAGCTTCCATTTCCCACCACTGCAGGTGTAGGCAACAACTACCGGACCTTGCAAGGTGCTTTATGTCTTGCTTTTCCCTCTTGTTCTTCTGATGGAGCAATGAAGACTATGTAATAAGCATAAGGGATGCAGGAGACATCCAACCTCTCCTGACATTCTAACTTGAGAGCCTCACTGCATGAGCTTGCTCTGGTGTAGGTGGCAGATGGCAATGTTTTAACCATATCAAAATGTACATTTGATTTTAAAGAAGACAAACCTCATAGCAATGGCTCTTCCCCAGAGCTTGCTGTAACCTGTTTATTCAGCCAGACAGTGGATGCCAAGAGGCTATTCCTTATGACAGTACAGGAAAGGGGAAAGAGGGAAGAGGGAGAGGGGAAATTTTCCTTGCCTATCTGCCACCAAAATTGTGCATCCCCCCAGGATGACATTCCAGGGGCAGCATCAGGCCATTTGGATTCCCAGCTTGCCAGAAATTACTGTATCTGGAATTTGACAAATTGTTTGGATCTGAGCATAAATTTGTCACCAGGAGATCTCTAATTACAGTTGGGAAGTTACCAGGAGAGGTCAGGTACAGGTCACTCTTGTATAACTCCAGCACAAATATGGAGCAACTCAAAGCTGTGTTACGTGACCAAAAGTGTCCAGATTCACATCAGCATAGATGTTACAAATCTTTGCCTTACATAACAACTGACATTACGAAAACTTTGCTGTCAACAGTGAGGGTGGCATTTTCAAGCATGCTTTGAGCAAGCCAAATTCTCCTGCTGACACCAAAGCCAAGGGAAGTTCAGCTTCAAGGGCCAGCAAGCAGCTCTGGTTGTGCAGTGGAAGGGTAAAGGATGAGTCTCACACTTCTGCCCCACTTTTCCTTCCCCAGGAAATGGAGTGGATCATGAAATGATCCTGGCTGTACCTTACCATGCCTATTGCTTGGCAACAGCCTCAACACATATGAAGCTGCTGCTCCCTCAGGATGACAGAAAAGCCATCCCAAGAATAGTCACACTCATCCCGGGGTGCCTTGCAGATGTTGTCCTTCAGTATCACAATGTTTCTGTGAGGTGCATTGGCAGCAGAATGGATTCACCACAAAAATGGCGTTCCCACAAGCCATCCTCCTTCCTATAGCTCAGCCAAACATAGAGCCCAAAACGAATGGGAAGAAGCTTCTGGAAATGTGGGGGCATCCCTGCTGGTGCTGGGGCTCACATCCTCACTGGGGCGACGAGCACTGGGAACACCAGTTTTCTTGGTTGTGGGTGGAGCTGCCTGCTGTTCCAGGGACACATCTGCATATGAATCATGGATTTCCTTGAAAAAGGACCTGCCCAGGGGAAGCAAGGCAGCCAGCTGCTTAGGTCGATGGTTTCAGGGTTTGGAACCAAAAGAATCACAGTTGGCCACAATCAGGGAGTGATAGCTGTTTGTGAGTGAATGGAAACAGCACTTGCTAAAGAAATGCCACTGCTGATGCTGTGTCAGTGTTTTACAAGCAGCGGTATTGCCAAGTCTGTGGGAAGGAAATTACTTGATCCTGAAATGTCAGTGCACCAAATCAGTTCATCACAGGGGTAACCTTGAGGATAGGACCAGACTCCAGAAGCCAGTGGGGTGTGCATTCAGCTTTCAGCACACATTTCCCTAAGGCTGGCTCAGAGGCAAGGGCTCCAAATGTGTGCTGTAGCTTGGAAAATGCTTGAGAGCAATCCCAGCCGGCACAGTGGGATCACAGCACTGGAGTCCCCTGCTGCAGTACAGGTACCGACTGCATGGGCAGCTGTAGGGCTTCAGCCCTAGCCTCTAGCAGCTGCCCCCACAGATGAGCTTGGCTCTTTGCTCTGTATCTTTTAGTCTAATTTTCTTTGTACCTCTCAGTTATTTCCCTTCAGTTTTTACTACTGTTATATCTTTCCCAGCTGGCAACATGGTGAAGGCTTCGGAAGTCATTGACACAAGTCAGCGGGCAGCAACGCCTCAAGTTACACCAGAAGGAGTTTTTCTGATCCCCTTGAGCCTGCAGAGCCACACAAGGCATTTGCCCATTGGAGGGTGCTCAGATATTCCTTCAGTAGTGTTATCCAAGAGACTCTAAAACACTGCACATGAAAACAGAAAATTAACTTCTGGGTTTTTTTCCCAGTTATATGCCTTATGTCAAGTTCAAACCAACAAAATATGCTTCAGGTAGGAGATGTCTGTGATTTGAGTCCAGATATTACAACCCAGCACTGTTTGCAAGTGAATTTCACAATAGAAGTTGTAAATCAGGGATCAGAAAGTTAGATATTTGGTATCCTGATTCCAGCTGTTGCCAGCAGACATTTTAAGAAAAGCACCAGACCAAGTCCACCTAAAGTAAATTTTTTGATCTCTGTTCCTCTACAAACTTCTAAAAAAGAGAAATGTAGGGCTTGAAACCAAAATTTGATGAAAATTAGTGGGCCTTCCCTGTGTGAATTTGTGAAACCTCTTATTTTTTTCTTTAAATTTATTCATACTTTTGGCATCTGCGGCTTCCTGTGTGTGTAATTGTGCCCTGTGGAAGACTTTTTTTTCTTCCTTGCTCTCAAGTTCACTGGATGCCCCTTCATTCCTGTGTTGGGAGGAGCAGTGAATAATTATCTGCCCCACTAAACTGAGCAAAGTTAGGATTGCCAGTGAAGTCAGAGAGGGTCTCAGAGTCCTAAAGGGCTGAACTACGCTCTTTTTTTAATTTATTTATTGTAGACAGGGATATTTTTATCTCATAAGTAAGATTTTAGTCTAACATCTTATCTCAAGTTGTTCTGAAAATCTTCTTCCTGACAGATAATTCTTTGTCTGAAGTGGCATAAAAGGGCAAATGTGAAATGTGTAGTAGCAGCTATTTGACTGCATGGTGGTTGTCCAATAAAAATATTTGTGCTAGTCTTGCTGAGTCAGGTTGTGCTTCCAAATGGGCAGTGTGACCCTTCTGTTGACGGGACTGATCTCACACAAAGCAAAATCCAATACTCTGTTGCCCTGCTGCACCTCTTCTGCAAAAGAGACAGCAACCCTGTTCAGCACAGTGTGGGGGTATCATAGTGTCATCTCCATATGTGGTGTGTCACACTAAAAGCAGTTGGCCAAAAACTTCATTGTTTTGTCTAGACTGGTGCCATCTGGTGCCAGACAGTATTTCTCAATTTTTCACATCCTAGATTAAGGAGGGGACAGATCATTAGAATGCTTTGCTTTAAGATCTCACATGCAAGACATACCAACACCAAGTCATCTTGTCCATTCCCCTGCCAGTCCACAACTGCTGGGCTGCAATATGCTACCAATGCCAAGCTATAAATCAGGCCAGTTTCTCTTGAAATGGAGCCGAGCAGCAGCCTAGCAGCTCGCAGATCCTCTTAGCAAACTTCATGAGAGTGAGTAACAACACCCAAACCCAAGTGGCTCCGCATTGCTGGAGATTTTGTTCTGAACATTTTGTACAGTCCTTGCCAGGAGCTCTTTTCAAGCCCCAAGGAGACTCCTGGGGTGGGGGGAGCACCCATCTGACCAGGGGCCACACAGCCAACATCCCTTCATCACCACGAGTGTCATGGAAACATGCACCTCGGTTGCTGGTGCGGCGCCAGACTCTGTGGTCAAGTGAAAACATTGGGAGGAGGGGAGAGAAGGGAGCAGGGCCCTCCTCCTGCTTTCCTTGAGGAGACCACTGTGTGGGAGTTCAAGGTCTCGGAGCACTGGGGCAGCTCACTGTGCTCCAGAGCAGGAGAAACAATAGGAAAGGTTCTGGGAGTAATTCCTAGCCAAGCCTGCATGAAGGCAGCCCAGGATCAAGCACTCTTGGTATTGCATCCCTCGGGAAAATGGCATGCTCCTTGGGTGAAGAACGCCCCGTTCCTGCCCTTTCCAGGCAGAGATCCTGTGTCATCCTGCATGCTCCCAACCAGCCACGGGAAGTTCCTCACCTTCACTGTAACCAAAGCCCGCCTGTTCTCCAGTGTCACTACTACAAAGTTAGCACGGCTTTAAATAAGAAGTTAAATTTAGTGCAGCATGAGCTCACCATGCAAGAGAGTGAATAACCCCCATTCATTCATCCAGCTCTCCTCCTCTCTGCACAGATCCCCTCTTCCATTAAGTTGTTTGTTTACATTGAAGTTTGTCAGCCTATATAAACTCCCAAGCTGTAACTTCTCTTTTACATAAGAGCCGTAGGGGAGGGCAGATAAACATACAAGTACCTCAACGTGTTCATTCATGCCCAGTAGAAATGTATAGTGTGGTTATCTCAAAGTAAACACAATCAGCCTATAAATGGCATGAAATTTAAAGCATGCCAGCTGACAGAATAAAATATTTATTTAGTAAAAATAATCAATTAATTAATTGATTGCATGTCGGTCCTAATGTGTCATAAACCACCCTGCCTATCTGTCAGTGAAGAACCTCTTATTTACTTAATCCAAAATTTGCAGGACGCTAGAAGATGCTGTGTAAACACAGAAATATGTCAGTGGCATAAAGTTCAGTCCTCATTTCAGACTGTTGCCTCCTGTGTTGAAGAAAGTTGTAGGTACTGGCATTAACAGCAGCCTTGAACTCCTCCGATGCTATCCCTTATACATTAAAGCTGGTCACTACACTGGCAGTACACAGAGCTGCCTCTAGGGAATGCTTTTGGCTACCGACAGCAAGACTGTATAAAAAAATTAGTTTCTAAATATTTTCTGGTGAATGAGTCCATATGTTCTCTCCTAAGTTTGAAAAACTTTAAAAACATCTACGACATCATTATGGCAACTCCAATGTCAGGATTTTTCTTTATTTTTCTTTTTACTGATAAGAGAAAGATCCTAATCCTGAATTTGAGAATCACTGGCAGCCTCTATTTTCTTTATGAAGTATGAAAAGCAGTTTCACATACACTTCAGAGCTCCACACCAGCAGCAGAGGGGTTGCAGCAACTCCCACATCACCAAGATGTCAGAGACTTTGGAAGGACCTCTTCATACCTCGCTTCCTTTGAGGACGCAAAGTGTCATTATGTCCAGCTGAAGATAAGTTTTAAGCAGAATAGAAACAGCTGAAGTGAAGGTTTTAAAAGACACAATGAGAAATTTGCCCCGAGGGTTGACTGAAACCTCTTCCTCCACCTGCACAAAGCATCCCACCTCATCCTATCCTCTCCCATACACACACACACACACACACACACACACAAAAACAGGCATCTGCCTTACAAGAACACAAATTAAAGCCAAGGAAAATAAAATATTCTGTTCTGCATTTCTTTTCTCCCAGCCATGAGTTACTCTCCTTGCTTCATGCAGGACAGCTGACGTTGCTGCTGCACTACCCAAAACACTCAGGGTGACTCATCATGGTGGGCATGTTCACTTCTGCTGGCCGGTTCAGGTGATCTCAGAGGGGTTTGGAGGGAGGGGAGCCTGGCAGTGATCACACTGCTGAAGTCAATAGGTTCTGTCATAGGGTCAGCCTTTTAGCCCCACATCTCCAAAGATTCAAAAACTACTTGGTTTTGTAATGGGAAATAAGGCACTTCTTGCCCCTTGATAAAACTTGGCATGGAAGAGCCACCCCTTTAAATATGATTCACCTTGACTGAAAGAACAAAAAAGTAACTCTTTTTCTAGTTCATTATTAACTTTTCCAACGAAGGTAATATTTACAAAACACTTATTTTCTCTAAGATTTCAAGCAAGACTGTTCACAGAAAACATTTTGCACTGTATTTGGACAAAAGGGGAAGAAAAGATAGAATGTACTTCTGGCTACTGCCTGGCTAATTGCAGTCAGGAAGTTTGGTTTTACTCCCTAGTTCTGATTGTCAACTATTTGCATATTAATTTTCAAGTAGTTGCAATTCCCACAGACTTACTGAATGGGTTCATGTTCAAGAATCACATGCAAAAAATGGAGTTATGGCTTTTCAGATAAACCATTCTCCACTGTGTTGTACAGAAAGCAAACTCAATTCCCTTTTGATTTTGTGCCACACTTTCATTCCTAGCACATCTAGGTGTGAGATCAGAACCCAGGCATGAGCCCCAGCAGATTTCGGAAGGCAGGCAGATGTCATTCCTGTCTATGTGAGACAACTTTCAGTTTGGGAAAGTGGTCACAGGACTCTAACCCACACTGCTGTGAAAACAACCTTCTTTCTCTCCTCCTTCATCATTAGTCACACTGAGAGACCAACACTCTCCTGCTCTGACCAGGGCAATGTCCTAAAAAACAGCCTCCTCCAGAGCAACCCAACCAGCTTCCTCATTTGAAGCTCCTCTGTCAGTCTGTAGTCTCTTAATATCCCTATGGTACCACCCAATTTAACCCAACAAAACAACATGCCTTTTGAGTACACAGGCTAACTTATAGCTGCAATCGCCTGCCTTATAACCATTGTGATATTAAAGCTGCAATAAAGCTTGTTTGAGAAATTAATCTACCACTGGAGAAGGAAGAGACCAGAGAGACCATAATTAGTATTATCCTTTTCTGATATCTCTTTATTTTATAAAATATTGCACACACGAGTTACACAGGTTGGGATAATGAGAAATGTAAATCTCTGCTTGGGATGTCTTTAAAACCATCATTTCTGAAATGTAAAACTAACAGTCACAGAGTGATAATTATTATATACCTTTAGATAAATAAGACCAGGCAGCTGGATTTAGTCTACAAAGTGTTTGAGAGATAACTCTTCTAAATCAAACTTAATCATGTTTCAGGCAGTGTCTAAGCAAGTACGGAATTTATGCTTTTAACATGCATTTGAAATGCACGTGTTAAATAGAGTCACAGGAACATGAGAGGATTTCTGTGGTGTTTGGTTGATCAGATTGTTGCAGTATGTCATCCAGGATAAAGCTGGATACGTGCTGCAAATGCTCTAGGCAGGGCACTTGCAGTAGGAATGGGTACATCAAATGTGCTGCAAATCCCCTTCTTCTCCTCAGGGTTCTCATCCAGTGCCACTGACTGCCATCAGTGGCAATAGGAACTGGAGCACCAAAAATGCTCATTTTTATTTCATCCTCATCCTCTACATGAATTACAAATCCAAACTTGAGACTGAAAAGTACCTTTGTTTCCAAACAAATTTTTACTTAAAAAAAATTCCTTTCTCTTCTACTCTCTCGCATTCCCTCTGTATACTTCCACTCAAAATAATTTGAGTTATGTGATAGCTTCATAGAAAACTCTAGAAGTCTCTGGAGTAGCACAATATATCATATACAGAGAAGAAAGCAGAAGTCTCAAACAAAAGGAAGAGCAAAGAAAGCTGTGACAGAAGGCAAATCATGAAAGCAATCCAACATCCACCCTTTGGCAAGCTGAAAAGCCTGCAAGAGGAGGAAATTATCAGGATAAAATCCAGCTAAACACCAAGGCAGCAGGTCTGTCTACCATCTAATCCTCAAAGGACATCACCATTTAGGTGCTAAGCCTTCCTGCTGGATCACGACGCAGAAGTGTTTATCATCCTTGGAGAGCAGGCTGCAGAGCTTCACTGTGGGTTGATCTTGAAATGATCTTTCCTCTTACGATGCAGGAAGTGTTTTCCATCCTGACCTGCAGTCACTCACTACCACATATTTCAATGCATGCTTATAATGCAAAGCCTGGAATGCTGGACTAAGGAAAACCAAATTTCCCACTTTTTTATAACTGCAGTCCCACATTCACCTGGACGTGGGGTCACTAAGAGAAGGATTTGGGCTACAAAAGTGCAATGAGAAGGCCTACTCTTCTGAGCTGGCAGGAGTCCCTCTTTCACAAAGAAAGGGCAAGAAACTTCTTCATAGCACTTTACATTACAGGCATCTAACTTCATCCCATACGAAAACCAGAAGAAAATCATGACCGTGGTTTCAAAGCAGCCTGGCTGGGGGAAATGGAAAGTGAGCAACCGGAGCCAGCACTGGGATCCTCAAAGCTGGAAAGGCAGGCTGTCCTTTGCATTGTAAATGGATGTGATCAGTCACAGAAGCATGTGAGGTGGTTTTACAACCTTTCCTTGTATCCTTTGTCTCCTGTAAGATACTTTCCAGATGAGGAAGAATCGCTGAGTGTCCGAACCCACACTGCCACCCATATACAAGGTCTGACCATGCCCTCTCTAAAGAGAGGACAAGACCTCTGCTGCCACCAGCGCTGCAAGGCTCTTAATTGGGACCCTCCATTACAGAGATGGAACTGCTGCTGGGCCGTGTGCCAGGGTTCAGCTCAGCAGAGGCCGCGGGTACCTCCATGCAGCTGGGGCTGCAGCTCAGCCTCCAGACTGTCCTCCTCATCCCTGCCACCACAGAACAGGGCGGGCAGTCAGGTAGCTGACAAAACCTAACAGAATTGTGAGGTGACCATAATGTGGTAATAAGAGATACAGTAGTCTCTCCAGCAATTGCTTTATTTAAATTGAGGGATTTGGGTGTCTCAGAGAGCGGGAGAGGTTAGCATCCAGACCCCAGGATGGACATTAAGTAAAGAATTCTTCACAGAAAGAGTGGTCAGGCACTGGCATCAGCTGCCCAGGGAGGTGGTAGAGTTACCATCCCTGACTGTGTGTTTAAGAGTCGATTGGATGTGGCGTTGAGGGATCTGGTGTAGGGGGGAACTTTGTAGAGCAGGGCTGATGGTTGGACTGGATGATCCCAAGAGACTCTTCCAACCTAAATGATTCTATGATTCTATCAATTGTGTCATAGTAGCATGATGACAGAACTGCTAAATGAGTGAAACAGCATTGGTCATTTTGTGCTCACTGTGCTCACCCAAAGCATTTTTAGAATTTCAGTGTTTTGCAGCCTAACCAGAGCTTCCTCTTTCTTCCCACTGTTTTGAGTAGTTGCAACTCTGTTTAAAGTGAAATTGACACCATTGGTCTGAAAACACTAAACTTGTGGTTATTTATAAAACAAAAATCCCAACAAAAACAAAACCCCAAACCAAACAAAACAAAGCAAAAGAAAATAAAGTTATAATGTAGCAGAGATTCAATCACATTACATGAAAACAGCAGAAGAAGGCACATGATTTCTACTTTTGATCTTCATAACAATTGCCACAGCTTTTCAAGCTTACCTTTCAGAAACCAAACCTGGTTTCTGAACCAAACTACAGATGGCTGCTCCCCATTGCTGCTTCCTGGATAGACTCAACCGGTGTGTCCCTGTTAAGGAAGCCACACCAACCACTCACTCACTGGCACTCCTGCTTTGCAGGGATAATGCACCTCCCTGACTTCAGTGGTTTTTCATACCAGCGCTGAGGCTCCAGGATGACTGCTCTTTATTGTCCAAGGAACTAAAAGGTAAAATCTGTCCTCAGAGGAAAACAATTTTCTCTGACACTGAAGTATGCCTTACAATTTGGACAACTTTTAGTAGAGAAACGACATTTAGTGTTTGGAGGTAGGTTGTGGGTGATGTGCAACTGAGGCTGTTTCATCTTTGCCCTGCAGATGGACAGTCTGCAACATTTTGTATGGAGTGTGCACTCTCCCATTTAACACCTCTCCAAACAGGCAGGTTATCTCTGGAGGCCATTGATGTCGGGCATCCACTTTCCTTACAACTGTGGCTGTAAACTGCAGCACAGGGGCAGGTGGCCAGCAAAAGTTGCTCTGGGGTTTACAGGGGTTAGGGGCTGCTGTAAGGAAAGGAAAACCAGAAACAGGAAGCAAAGACAGAAAGGGAAACAAAGAGAAGGAACTAATGTAACCTGCCACATTTCTGCAAGATGGGCGGCATTTCTCCCTGCTGTCAGCACAGTGAGGACCATACTGCAAGCAGAGGCAAACAAATGCACTTGGAGACCTACCACGTGCAGGAAAAGGCTTTTGGGCTGAATTTCTCCCTTAGCACCAATGGGCTTTATCACAGGGAAAGGTAGGCAAGATAGGATGCAATGCTTGAGGCAAGCTCTCAAATGAAATCTTAATAAACATCAAAGGACTGCCTACTCTTGGCTCTGTGCTCAACAGGACTTTTCTCATCCATGTACCAACAGACGCGAGGTGACTGCCAGTGGTTCTGCAGGCTCCTGTTTTGACTCTGTCCATGTTATCTTCGTGAGTGTCATAGAGGAGGTGGAAGTTAAAAGGAAAAAGAAAGTGTCTTATGGTATGCAAAAACAAAAGAGTAAAAATATCCCCATAAAAGACTGACTTCTGCATTATTTTTTTTTCAAATAATACTTGAAAACATATAAGGAAGGGAAGAAAAAGGTAAAAAAGGTAAAAGCAAAGAGCCTAAATGCATAGGACATAGAGGGACCTGTTAGGAAGACAAATGCCACCAGAGAGGCACTTGTTTTCTTTCCCTGGGGAACTCAATGCTTCTGGAAATGCCTAATGTAGGTACCAAGTTAGCAAGGCTAGCACCCTTACCAACCCAAGGAGTCCAGGCTTGGTGGCAAGAGGTCAGACCTGTAATTTGGGATGTATTGTCCCTTCATGGAGGTATAGCCCACCACAGGGGAATGGAGTCAACTCTTACTTGGTGGAGGAACTCACTGTTTCTCCTCTATCTAAAGCAGGGCTTTGGTAGAGCCACCACTTGGGGGCCCTCCAAGTCAGTCTGGACAGATGGACTTGGGGAACTTCCCAGCTATACCCCTCAGACCGACTGAGTGGCCACAGCCTTCTCATACATGCGCTCCAAGATGCGGTGGATGCTGGCAAAACCTGGCCGGTCAGCAGGCAACTTGCTCCAGCAGAGGCGCATGAGGTTATAGAGCTCCAGGGGACAATTGTCCGGGCAGGAGAGGACATTCCCATCCCTCACATAGTAAATGACCTCCTCATGTGCCATCCCATAGTAGGGCTGCATGCCATAGGAGAAGATCTCCCACAGCACCACCCCGTAGGCCCACACATCAGACTCTGTGGTGTAGCGGTTGTAGAAAATGGACTCAGGGGGCATCCAGCGGATGGGGATGGCATCATTCTCGTTTGCTTTGTAATAGTCAGCTGAATACATGTTCCTTGAGAGACCAAAATCCGCAATTTTGACCACCATGTTTTCCCCCACCAGGCAGTTCCTGGTAGCCAAATCCCGGTGGACAAACTTGCGCTCAGAGAGGTACGCCATGCCGGCAGCCACCTGCTTGGCAATGCAGAGCTGGCTGGTGCAACACAGCGCCAAGGGGTTGGGGAGGCGGGTCCGTGCATCCAGGCTGCTGTGCACCAGGCTGCAGAGGTTGCGGGGTGAGCGGTCACGCAGGTACTCATTGAGATCCCCGTAGGCCATGTACTCGAACAGCAGGCACATCGGTTTCCCAACAGCACACACACCTGAAAGAAGATAGAGGCACAGTGCCGGTCATTTGGGGAGCAAAGAGGGTGTTGTGCAAAACCACAGAAGTCCAAAAATACTTACTCAAAGGAGAGGCTTTCAAGAATGCATGAAGGGATAGAGAGAAAGGTGAAGCATGCAAATACCATCAAGTTTACACACATTCCTTTCTGTCTTTGAAGCTCCTGCACCAGAGATCTCATGCTGAGCTCTGTTGGGATTTGCTAGCAAGTCATGCAGTTGTGTGATTTGTCTGGACATCCCAGGAAAAAGTTACACTTCTGGAGATATATTTAATTAAGAGCCCAATCCTTCCTAAATTGCTATTAACAGAAGTATTGCCTCTTCCCAGGTGCAACTGGAAGGACATAATTTCAGGAAGTAACTTTTATAGTTTCAATTGCCATATTTTTTGATTCTTTTGTTTGTTGTAATTGAGTGTACTTGCACTGATATGAGTCTAGGGGCTGCATATATACAGGAAGATTTTAGGAGTAATCTCAGGGGACATGGTCAAGGGTTCAGTGGGATATTTGAGATGCATAGACTCTATCACTAAAACTTCTGAGTTTTTCTTTTATTTTAAACAGCTAATGCAAAAAATGTTGGTTGCAGTAATTACTTTTGGCATGACTGATACTCAAAAATGAAGGAAAGACAAAGAAAAAACAGGCATCAGGAAGGAGAAATTTGCCACATCTGGTAGATGCAGAAGACAGTCACACTGAAGGTCACATGTTTGGCCCTGCATCAGCTTTACTGGAGGCCAGCACCAGTACAGGACCCCACTCCCACAAGTTTTACTGAACATACTGTGATATGGCAAAAATATTGGCCTGTCTGTTATTAAATTGCCAGCCAGAAAAACCCAGAATTTAAAATATATGTGTTTTGCTTTCTTAGGGCCATTATTTACTAATTAGTGATCCAAATTATTGCAAAATCTGAAATTCTTGATGATGACCTAACACTTGTATCTTTGAGCAAAAACAGATAGCTGTTCCCAGAGTGATAAAATCAGGATCTGACAAGCATGGGGAGTGTGTGTGAGAGCTTTATTATTTAAACTGTCTTCAACAACATAGCTGTTTTCCCCACACTCCCACAATGTGAAACTAGTTTCTTCCTGCACCTTTGCCCTTTTCTGACCTAAAATGTGTTGACAATAAACACAATGTTTATTTGAGTTTGGGGCATTTCCTGCTTTTCCTTTCTGCAGCCAAAGTATCAACCCGGCCTTCCCAAAACTGGGATTTATCTATTTCCAAATTTTGTGGAGCTTCCTATTGAAATAAATGAAGATCTCAGCTGTCTGTTGAGAGGGATCAGTTCTGCAACAGCTCAGAGCAGGATTGCCAGGTGAAGGTGTCTAAAAATATCTAATTCAGTCAAAAACTAAAAATTTGCTGAAATAAAATTTGGTCAGCAGCTTTCACAGAAGAATTACCTATTGGCCAAGATGTGCCACCAAGACTTAAAATAAAAAAAAAAACAAAACAATAAACCAGGGTTTCTTTTCAGCTGGGAAGGGAAGGAAGAGACCATTTTTGTGGTGGCTTGTTGGCTTGTTTTGTTTATTTGTTTCTTTTTTTTTTTTAATGCTGGTGAGTGTTCAGACATCACAACAGTGAGTGGGACCCATAAAACTAACAAGACTTGTGCCTTTTTTTTTTTTTTATAAGTACCCACAAAATAAATCACAGCCCCAGGAAGCTCATTCCTTCCCTGCAAAGGCATTTGAGCCAATGTTATTACACTGGAAGCAGAGCTAAGCAGCAAGATGGTCAACAGTGTTCTCAATGCAGGATAAGGAGGGTTTATTATAATGCAGCATCCTCTTAAGGCAACAACATCAGACATATTTTGAGACTTGATCTGGAGGACAATTTAGCAGAGCATGCAGTAGCACAGAGAAATGCTCACTTCTTTTGCAAGAGGCATTTTCTCTTGCAAAAGAGACACGCATTTCCATTTGTATTAAGTGCTGCTCACACATGTATGTTTGCTCCTGTGCCTCCAACAACACCTCAGCAGATTTGCAGAAGGTGGTACCCTATATGTTGGCACCACATTCAGGTACCTAAAAGCTTGACGATATTTGGGTTGTCAAACTCTGCCATGAGGGCTGCCTCCCTCTGAAAGTCGGCCTGCATGTCTGCCGATGCTTCCTCCTTCAGCATTTTCACTGCCACCATTGTGAAAGGCTCATAAGGCAGCAGCCCTGGTGCCCTGCAGGGAGAAGGGAGAAAAGAAAGCATCAGGGGTGGATGCATGCACACCAAATGTAGGCTTTATTTATGATGCTGACAGACAAAACAAAAAGAAATAAGAAGAAATGGAAGGCCTCAACACTGACTGAAGGAACATGAAAAACCTTTCATGCATGTCTGCATTGCATACTACTGAAACCTATAATTAAGTTCAGGGGGGCACTAAATCCAGTATAGGGTTTTTTGACCACTGCTCCCTCTGCTTACAGACTCTTTACCATGACTGGTAAAGAGATAGATAAATAACAGGTTGGTACGCAATAACCTCTCCCTGAGTTGGAGGTCACATCACAAACTTTGTGAAGAGAAGAATGCACTCTTCAGTCCAACCAATTCACTCGTGGGGTGTAATGACTGAGCTTACTAAAGTCAAAAATAAACCTATATGATATGAAAATGCTGAAAGAACCTCTTTTTGCTGTGTCTTGGCCCATACCTTGTCAATGGTGGCATTGGTGCATCTGGCTACTAATAGAGTGAAAATAGCAATTACACTACGTTCACCTGGTTTTGTAAGGAAAATAGCCACTGGTTTAGTTTTTTTTTGCCACTGTTCTCTGTCTGGGTGTGATGTGTGTGTGCCTGTAATTCAACAAGTTATAAACGCGTTAGCTAATTTCAGATGAAATATAAGCAATTTTATATATATATATAAAAATTCAGCTGTGGTGGATCTGAGGTCTAGGAATTGTTACACTCCTGCAAGTTTTGTGAAAACGGGTGACAGGACAGAATGGAAAAGGCACACATGTGCCCTGTCTGAAGAACAAGGTAGCTCAGGAACACACCGGTGAATACACTGGTGAATCTTCAGCTAGATCTTAGAGGCGTAAATAGGAAACAGAGCTTTCTGACTTGGAGCAATCACAGACTCATTTTGTTTTCTTATCCACAGGTCACTACACCCTCAACAAGATTAACTAGCTCTGCTTGCCAAAGATTTAGGGGTAGCTGTTGCCAAAGAAGAGTAACTTTCCAGTCCTTAAACATGCGTCAAACTTTAAATGTGCGTGCAATGTTGCCCACACAAACTCTTCCCAGGGGTTCTGCAGTTAAAACATGCTCTTAACAGGTAGTCAGTCAGAGCCCATGGAGAGCGGCGTCCATTTACGTGTCATGTTACTATACCGGCCCAACTGCCCTCCCATTGCTCAAATGCCAGGTTATTTTACTGCTCACTAGCCCCAAGAGGAGGTTCTGATTTCCAAAGCAAACTTCCAGTTTCCTTGTCATCTACTCCAGACATATGACAGTTGTAACAGATGCATTTGGATGCTGTAAATGTCAAATGTCAGAAGATGGCAGGGTGCCCATCAAGAAAGGAATCTCACAGGTGGCCAGATCACAGCTGAGATACTTGGGCTAGGAGGTCTGGCATGCTGGAGCAGAGGAGCAGAATCCACACTTCTCTGCTGCTGCCTCCATTACAGCAAAATATCTTCCTTTTTTCCCTCCTATGCTGTCAATGAGTTTCCAGTCTAGTAGGAGGGAGAAGTACCAGCACCTACCAGCTGCTGTCTAATCTCAGCGCTCAAGAAAGTCAGCAGCAACAGCCTGAAGAAACCAGTAGAGAATTTAGAAGTAAAAAGAGGAGGGCCTTTATCTCTTCCAAACAGCTTCATTGCAGATTACCACTCATCACTGGCTAGCAGACCTACTGCAGTGCCAAAGCAGGGGCAAGCACAGCTCTGTCTTGCATGCTTTGGAGAATGGAGCTCAGACCAGGCTAAAGACTGAAGAACACATATGCATCCACTCTTTACTGAAATTCTGTAATGTAAAATTAACCTACATGCAACTTGAGTAAGATTAAGATGTATAAAGACTTTTAATGGGCATTTGGCCACAGCTAGTAATTTTATCATTTGTAACGTATGTGCTACTTCAGTTCAGTTCTTAGCAGACCTGGGAAAAACATACTGATCTGGAAGAGAGAGAGAGAACTGGCAGTCTTGGCAGAGAGTTGTTGAAGTAGACGCCCTTGGTGCCTAAAAGGCAGCCTTAGCACAAAGGGATAGGGGCACATCTTCAGGGGAACAATGGAAAGCTTCTGAAATTAAGCAGGATAATTCAAGCAGAGGGCCAGAAAGTGGAATATTTTCTAGAAAACACTTCCCAGTCTTCTAAAACTGGGAAGCATGAACAGAAATCACATGGGGTTTCCTCTCTTGTGATTATCTAAATGCTTATAAAAAATGTCCACTGTTTGCACACAAGATGAGCAGCAGCTGTCCTCACCACCTTCACCACTGATGGCTTTGTGCAACACCAGCAGCATTTGGCTTTTAGGCACCGGCCATTCAAAGAACTAGCCAGCAGTGCAATTAGGGATTTTGCCCTGGGCCTATCTACAGAGAGTGACTGACTTTAACTTTCCCATCAGGTTTCCTTTCCAGAGCAGTAACTGTGAAAAAACTGAGGAGCAGCTTGAACCTCAATTTGAGATTGTTTCTTGTCCCCCATCTCCCTCAGCATCACACCTGGGTAGCTTCTGTTAGATCGTTAAATGATGCAACTAACTTCTGAGACCAATGGAGACCAACCTTTACCCTGTCCTTTACAGAAGTATCTATGTGGGCAGAATAGTGCTCTGAATTGACAGGGTATCAGTTTTTGTGATTTTTTAAATTAACATCCACACTGTTTTTCAGCTACATTTAAGGAAGCACGTCAAAGAAACACTGAGGAGACTTTTGTCAGAGAAACTCCCACCTTAGGGATAGCCTTGTATCTTGCAGAGACAATGAGGTATGCCTTTGCAGTGGGGGCCTACTGGCCTGCAAAGACCCCACATCCAGGCTTTTAGGCAATCCTGTGCTTCAGGATTTCAGGAAAACTTGTATGTTTGCACTGAACCACACAGGGTGGCATGTGGGGCCAGCATGGTCCTCCCTGGGACAGACAATCCCAAGTCAGTCATCAAGACTCAGTCAGGAGAGACCTGAGCCAGGTCCTGAATCTTGTGTTAAGGACATCTATTAGGGTAACTGGTTACTTCCTCATCCCTTCCAGTGTGAATACAGCAGCCTTTCAGGAGAAGCTGGTAAATGATAGCCAGACGCTTCCTGTCCTAACATGTTGCTTGACCCAGGAGTGAGTAAACACTGAATCAGGACTCACAGCAAGCCAACTGGCAACTGCTACATCGTTGGCACTGTGAGCAGAGTTGTGTTTACAGGAGAGGGAGAAACACGAGACCCAGAGAAGTAAGAGAGTTGCTAAACTTAGATCAAGATGTCCATTTAACACATGTAGACAAGTACATTTTATCCATCTGAGACAGGAAGGCAATGATTTGCCTTGTGATAGCTTTAGTAACCTGGAGGGATGCACAGCTGGCACTACTGGATTAGCAGTCTGTGCTGATTTGCCAGTGGTGCACAGAAATGCCAGTGGCTTAAAGGCTCCCTGGAAATACAGGGCCTTGGAGGGGCTTCTGATAGATACTAATAAAAAGATGGAAGCCCTTCAGAAGCAATGTTTCTGTGGTTCCTTCCCTGAGCCACACAGAGCAGGAGTTTCTCAGGTTATGGTACTCTCCACTCTGCAAAAGCTGGCTGAGGGGATGTGTTGCTTTTCCTGATGGTGTCTTTTTCTCTCAGTTTCCACTGGCACTAGCAAAAAGATTTAATTAAAAGAAATTGCAGCACTAGTGTGGATGAAATCTACATAAGAGCAGATTAGACGTGGTGTTGAGGGACATGGTGTAGGGGAGAACTTTGTAGAGTGGCTCTGATGGTTGGACTCAATGATCCTAAGGGTCTCTTCCAACCTGAGTGATTCTATGATTCTATGATAAAAGGTCTCTATGTCACTTTAGCATTTGCTTAACCCAGCACTTTAGTGGCATTTTAATGTCCTTTGACGGGTCCTGCTCAATGTGGGTGAGAGTCATTTCCATCTCAGAAAGGTCTGTCCAGCACTTAATTATACTGAAGTTCCCAGTGGAGAGCTGAAGAGGCACTTGGAGGAAGACCACCTGCCCTGCTTGCATAGCCACAGTGTTGTGAAGGCTTCTGCCATGAGAGCAGTAAGGTGACGCTCCACAGGGCATCCTGAGCACTGTGCTGAGACTGGAACAAGGGCTGCCCCTGTGCCAGCTGGTGGCCAGTGCCCCCACCAGGGAGTGACAGAGTTCCTATAGCTTTGTTCTTGTTTCAGGCTCAGATGTGTTCAGTTTTGCCATCCAGGCAACAATCAATCACTGGTTAAGCATGTGTGATTTTCCCACTGCACACTCTTCAAATCATGTTATTTTTAGCTCCCTGTGTATTAAAGAGAAGTATGCCTGCATTTCTTCCATTAGAAAAAATGCATCCCTTCATTAGAAAAAAAAAATATCCACCACTGCTATTGAAGCTATTTCCCCTCTCTAATATATTTAACCTACTAGTAACTCATTTCCCAGGTGATAAATCAACACTATAACTATAAGCCTAAAAAAGGATCTGCAATTATGACTGCTTTTTGCAAGGAGAGCCCTTTGTCTTCGGAATCAATGGCAGCGGTTCCACCAGCCAGGTCTTGGCCCATAGTAGCACTCTGATACTTCCCTGGATTTTTTGAGGTCAAACTACACTACTCCAGATAGAGCTACAAAATCAGTCACATGTCAGACTTCTTTACTGTAAAGGACAAAGAAAACTCTCCAAAGTAAACATGGAACTGGACAGTCTGTCCGCATCCCTTCAGGGATCTGGGGACGGGATTTTCCAAGGAGCCCAGAAAGATGCTCCTACAGAAATTATGAAATCTGTCAAGGATAATAAGACACCCTCCATTCACTTCAGTCTGGGCAGGGTGGGGTTCACCTCTGGGTTTTTCAATGAAATATTTTTCACATTTGAAGAAGTGCATGATCTCACCTTCATTTAACACATTTAACAGAACTGGAATCTTAACTAATACCTTAAATTGAAAACAGGCAACAAGAATAAATATTAAGTAACTAAAGAGGACACACAAAAAATTAAAATTGTTGGCCTAAGTAGGTTGGGTTCTTAGGGGATTTTTTGTTTGGTTTGCCACTGAATCAAATGGAAACTGGGTTAGGACCTAACTGTAGCATGACACATTACCCTCTGTGGTAATTATTGGCTGATGTTGACATTGTAATGGAGGACACCACACAATTTATAAATACTGGGAAATGCAAGAATTTCACAATAGGTCACATGTCACAGGCAATACTCCTGGCAAAAACAGTGATGATAAATTTAGCTAAGCTTTTACACCAGATTTTGGTATATGAGTAAGACATTACATCTACTAGAGAGAACAGGAGAGTCATTTGTGACAAAAGTTTAACAAATATAAACACAAAGCAGTGGACAACAGAAACAATCACTGAATGTATACCATTTGGTACATATGCATATGACTTTGGCTTGAGCCAGTGAATGACAGAATAAATGAATGATCGATTTCCAGTGCCCAGATAAGCAGTTCCCTGACTGCCAGGTTTTCCCAGCTATTTCCAGATAAAGAGGATTCACACAGGCCACTTACCTTGCTTGGAAGACTCTCCCAAATGCTCCTTCCCCAATATCTCTCACATATTCAATATTGTTCCTGGGATACTCCAAGCTGAGCAATTTTGGATTGAGGAGAAGGGGCATCCGTTGGTACATTGGGTTGGGGTGCAGCCGGTCCAGGAGGAGTTCAGAGGGCAGAGTGGTGAGCGTTGGTGTTTCTGACTCTCTGAAACAATAGGATGAAAGGGGAATAGTAATTAAAATAAAATTTTTGCCTTATACTTCTTAGAAAGTGTATAAGCTTTTAGAAATAATTCTTTGGGTAAGAGTATGCAGCTGTTAGGGGCCGCCACTGAGGCAAAACTAAAAAAGCAACTGAAGGTCAAAATGAGCCGCAGCCTTGAGATAACGGGGAGCAAGGAGAACATCCCAGGATGCAGAACTGACTCTACAGCCCTGAGAGAAGATAGGGAAGTATGTTTGATAAGGAGGATCCAGATGCACCTGCCATCGTGGCTGGGAAAGAGACCAACAGAGAGCTGGGCCTGTGCCAGAGCAAGAGATGAGAAGTGCATCTGTGAAGAAGACACAGGGCCTTCCTCTTCACAACCCTTGGTGACCACTACCAGAAGGCACCGCACCAGCGCAGTTGGGAGGAGTCTAATTTTAACGTGAAGCAGGGGCAGGTTATGCACATGTATAGGTGTACTGAGAAATCTGATGAATATGTAACGTTCTGCGGTATAAATGAAGGGCGAGTTGCACATTTGTGGTGGGGTAACCCCCCCGTGCTGCCCAGCACTGAATAAACAGACCTGCTTTACAACTTTCCAAGCTGTGGAGTCTATTTCCACACGTCAGGGGCAGTTTTTAGTCAGTGTGCGCACAGCGCTTAGACATGAGATAACTGTCTGCATCTACTCCAGGGCTGGTTTCTTCCAGGATGGAAAAGGAAGGTGCAGCAAGTTTTTTGAAATAGCCTTGCTGCAAGGTGTCGCACCGTGTGCCCAAAACAGTCACCGGGCAGCCTTCTGCCCT
Organism: Jacana jacana; assembly: GCA_013400555.1. Taxonomy (NCBI): domain Eukaryota; kingdom Metazoa; phylum Chordata; class Aves; order Charadriiformes; family Jacanidae; genus Jacana; species Jacana jacana. Next base: position 74,481 of record VZTM01002806.1, on the reverse strand, counting down.
CAACAGAGTTTGCACTGGGCTGCTATGGGCAAAGGGAGGACTGCTTGTTTCCTACTGGTATTTGGCATGACTATGCTCTCAGAAACAGGAAAATCCCCTTTCAAAGCATCATTTGTTACCTTGAATTAAGTCCAAAGTCTTACCTTTTTTTGTTTTTCCACTGCTTTCGCCGACGGCAGCAAACCAGGGTGACAATGCCAAAGATGATGACCAGGGCAAAGCTGGAGATGATCGAGATGATAACAGTCATGGAGTACGTAGGGGAAAAGGGAGGAGGAGGGGGGAGATTTGGAGTCTCTCCACTTGGTTTTCTTGTTCCTAGTGATAATGATGCTGTAATGCAAACAAAATCAGAAAGTTATGCCTCTCCTAGTTTATAGGGCTTTGTCTAAGGTATTTACAGAGTTGGTCTGGTGTCCTGGGAATTACTTACATGGTGTCCTGGGAATTACTTACATCACAGATATAACCATATGAATTCATGAGAGGACCATACTAGGGAAGTCTGGTTTGCAGGAAGAAAAATCTATTTCTGCTTGCTAAATGTGAGAACCCAGAATCTGGTAAAGACTAAGACACAGCTCCCCTTGAGCTGGAAACATAATTTTCACAAGGAATGTTTGCAAGAGTTACAGATGGGAGATCACATTCAAATATAGTAATGTCCGCAGTAGGAAAGATCAATGGTCTACAATGTGGACCACAATGTATCATGTGTCCTGAAAGGAATCTGCAGGGAGGAGTGTATGACCAAGTTAAGTGCACAGTGATAGTTTCCTGAAATATCCCTTTGCTCCCAGCAATTTGCATCTCAGTGTTTTTATGGAGCAATATGGTAAAGTAGTGTAAAATACACATGGCTGTATTGTTAGGAAAAAAAATATTATTCAAGTAGCCAGCTGCTGAGTGCTTTCTGAGACATTTTAGAAAATGCTAATCGGTATATGCAATGATTGAGAACAGAAAGAAATTTAAACTATTCTTTTTAAGGCTAGCTAATTTCCAAACACTGACATCCAGAAACTCTGCATCTTGGATGAAATAAGTTTCAAAAATTGTTATGTTTTTTGAACAAGAAATAACAGAAAGACTGTTTCCATCTTTTTCAGATTTGGGTTTAGTTAGAATTGGTTTTTATTACTGAAAAAAAAAAAAATCACCAGAAGCAAACTCTACCCTCTCCTCAAAAAACAGTGTGGTAAATTTATTTTTCCCCATATCACACAAAATTTGATTTCATCTCTTGGCCATAATATAATCGAGGGCAAGGTGCTTGATTTCCCTGCCTTCATTTCCCCATCTTTAAGCACACGTTACACCTTCTGGTTAAAGCTGCTGAATGAGTGAATCTATGAGAAGAACCAGGACTGGCTGAATCCAAAAGATAGAACAGACCATGTGTGGTCATGAGCTCTTGGGATGCAAACAGCCCAAAATAACCACAGTAGCAGAAATCATACATTGCCATTGCCTACCATCTCCACAGGGAGACACACTGCAGTACTCCCAGGTCACGGATGGGTCTTTTGTGTAGCACCAGGGACGTTCGTTCTCACCTCCTGGATTGCGGCAGTAATTCTCAGCATCAGACAGCTCAGGGAAAACCTGAGGAGTCCTCCTGTGCAAATGGGGAGCCTTGGGGAGAGGAAACAAATTGGATTAGTGCTGCAGTATAATTTTTACTGCTAGTATTAGCAAAACAATATCAAACAAAATAAAGCAGCAATGAAAGGCAGAGGTAAAAAGGCCTTTCAGTACCCTGCCAGAATGACAGAGAATGCATCTTTCCATGGGAAGGGGAGCTTGCAGATTGAAATATGAAGAGGGTGTGAAACACCAGTGAACTCAGGAATGAAGGCAACCTATTCCTTGTTCAGCCCTGCTACTGGGACTGGGCTGCCCAGCTCAAGGAACCTCTGGAAAAGCAGACCTTGAGTATGGATTTGCATTCAGTGGGTCCCACACTGATGCGCACCTGGTCACTCCATTTCTGGCAGGGAATGCCGGAGGCAGTAACATTGGTCCAACCCTGATAAAACTGGCCATTGCCACTGTAGCAAGTTCCTGGGGAAAAAGAAAAGAAAAGCACATGGGGTCAAGGCACCTCAGACTATGAACTGCAGGGGGGACACAAAAAAGTAAACTTCATGTCGTTACACAAGGCCATGTGTCAATTAGAAATAGATCTGAGGCACGTAAAAGGACCAGACAATTACGGGCAGGGAATTACTTAGCCACCTGTTTGGATTTAAATGGATTTTGAGCTCATCATATCCAATCAAATCTGGTAAAACCTCAGAGGGAGCTGGAGCTCTTTCAGATTGAGAAAATGGCCCATGTATCTGCAACACTTGCGCTGCATCTCCCCCAGATCTCTTTCCACGCAGAAAGTCCAGAGCGGAACCACAGTGAAGCCACCCACCCCAAACCACAGTGGAAAGCAAATTGCAGCACTGATCACATGATTCTCAGCCTCCTCTCTTACAAGAGCACTAACAGAAAGGCATCCATGTTCCTGGGGTAGGTGAGTAAGAGCTGGGATTCATAGAGTCCCACAGTGGTATCTCTCCTTCCTGCTTCTCTTCAGTGCTTGTCCTCTTAGATTGAATGTTTGGAAACAGTCTGTGGTTTCCAGCATGTGTGGAAACCACACACTGAAGGCAGCTACAGATCTGAATGAATAGTATCAGTATAAAATAATGTTCTCTATAATGAAAAATGTGTAGTTCTCTTTCCATATACAATGCTTCCTCCAGCTAGAGAAAAATTAAGCAAAAAATCTTGAGGTAATTTTCACTGCAGGAATATGTTCCCAAAACATAAATGGAGGCACCACCTGTCTTCTTATGAGATTTTAAAGCATGCTGGCATAATCTATGAAGCAAGAAGAAGAGAGGAGATGCAGCCTTATACTCTTTAACACATTATAGCTAATCTTATGTAAATGTTGGTGACCAGAGACTAGCATTCTGGTTGACAGCATCCATTAGGGTCCACTGCATTATCAGCCTTGATAGACAAATTAACAAGCCAGCAAACACTTTTCATTTTATATTCTATTGTGTTCTTAAACTTGTAGCTCAGAAAAAGAAAACCAGGAACAAACATGACCTGTTGTAAAATAATGATTTTTTTAAGCAAATCTTTTTCAGCTTTGTATAAATTTTGATACAAGTTTGAGATGAAGGCTAAGCATTTTAATTTAAGGTTGTGCCAATTCTCCTGTAGGAGGAACATAGTAAATGCATCATGACGATTGCTCTTTTCTTCTTGCATAACCTACTGCACCCAAGATTGCAGATACAGGTCTTTCATAGAAGACTTTCTATGAGCTTTCTGAACTTTCACCAGGCACTACACATGTATAGGTAGAGATACCACCATGACATTGTTTGCTCCAGGTCAGTGAGCTCAAACACAGGACCAAGTGCCGGTTGCCCAAGGCATGCGAACACCTCAGTATAGGAATGGCCAGGAACTCCTTAAATGCACTTAACCCCACCACAAATGCAACGTAAAATTCTCTAACCTGGATGTCCTTGACTGACATGTAAGATACACCTCATATTTGCAGCAAGCTAGCAGCCCCTACATGACCCGCACCTGTAGCTCTGCAAAAGTGTACAGTCTTGTTAAGCTGCCCAAGAACATAGTTATGTGTTTGAGGTCAGCATTTTAAATGTCTCACATTCAAAGGCAAGGAAAGCAATACCTGAAACCTGCCTCATGACTGAGCTAGTAACCAACATGAAAAAAACTTTTGTACATATCTGAAATAAACACTACTGTGCACCTTAAAGGAGCAATGTGGAGAGCTTTAGGAGCACTAAGGAAGCATCTCTGAGTTCTTGGTGGCCTGGAAAATGCAGATGCTCTCATACCTGGTCTTGCTACAATGAGGACTCAATGGGTACCCATTGCTTCTAGTTCTTAACCATATTTAGTAATTCAGATACTACTACTGAGATCATCCCAGACTTATATGCTCTTACTGGCCTATGTCAGGCTGGCCTTGCAATATGGGTAAGGCGGAACTAGAAGCAATGGATAGAAAGAGGGAGAGCTGGAGGGAAGGGGAGGGTACCACCTAAAAACACTATGCCTCTGTAATCACCTTCAACAGTTGCAAGCCCACATTCTCCCCAAGCCCTGAAGAGCTGAAAATGTGTTTCCCCCTGCCTTTGATGAGGAAGTTCAGGCATTCTCTGCTAATAATCTGAATCTAGCCAGCCAGGACCAGAGCAAAACACAAAAATGCTGTGCAAGCTGCATCTTCAACAAAGAATATCATGCCCACCTCTAGAAACATAGAGCTGGAGCAGTCTACTTACTGGTTATATTTTCCTTCTTAAAATCTGTAAAAAAAAGACAGGAGGAGAGGTTATACAGGATGTGATATTACTGGGTGCTTGCTTAGGATCATGTGGTGGGAAAAAAAATTCCCTCCCAGCAGTGTGCTTAAGTAGCTCGTTTCTTTGCAATGGCACCCGAATAGCAATTTTGCCATCATTAAGAGTGATTTTACCAATGAGGTTATTATGGCCCTCTTGATAAAGAGCCAGGCTTTGTTTGTTTGAGGGACTCTTCCCCGTGAACAAGTTGGAGAAGACAGGCAAACAGCTGATGCAGCTGTCATAGTTCTGTGCAGAGGTAGCTGGCAGGACAGTACCCACCATCATCCTTTAGTTGTAAACTATGGATCGTTTCATTCCCACCTCCCTCACTGAGGACACAATTCTCCAGACGCTGGGCAGCATGTGCCACCTTACCGAAGAAAGGAATGTGGGTGCAGGCACTGGGGTCCTGGTGCAGGCTGGGCAGCCTGTTGCATTCAGGAAGAGTGAGGAGCATCAGCCCAGGCTTGTAAATCCCCTTCTGAGAGTTTTCCTCCATTGTGAGCCATTCCTTAAAGCAGTAGAGATCCTTTACAGCAAGGCAATTCTCTCTAAATTATTTTGCAAAAAAAAAAAAGCAGTGAAATACAGCAGTCAATGGCTTGGTAACAATGGCTGCACTTAGCAGTGGTGTGCAGGGGTTATGTGGGCTGACAGAAATCCATTAATGGGGCTACACTTTTTTAGGCCAGTCTGTGTGGCTCATAAACCATAAAGGAAGGTCTGTTTAAAATGTAACAGCTTCCTTTAGGAAACCCACAAATCTACATTTTTAATGAAGCAGGGTTATGCTCAAAGCACAACACACATCACAGTCTGTGAGGAGTTTATTCCCAGCTTTTTCTACAGACTTATTGCCATCTTTCTTTTACTAGTAAACATCACGTCTGGGAGTTATGTTAGCATTTTTCAATACATTCTAAAAATCTCACTAGTCTGTAGACTGTACACTGAAATGTCATCTACTAAAGACAGGAGGTGAGCTGCATTTCTTAATATTCTTAAACTCAATATTTTTAATCTCACAGAATCACATATCCAACTTTTTTCTTTTCTCCTCTGTCATTTTTCAAGCCCTTTTTTATCTGTCAGCTGTCTGCATTAAAACCTTTACAGTGCCTGGTAAAACAAGAGATCTAACTGTCTCCTTCCTAATGCTCAGTGAGAAACATTCACTGACAAGTATGGGTATTTAAATATTCCTTAGATCAGAAACTGTTTGTGAAGAAGGCCAAGGCAGAAAGTTTGAGAGTTTGTTGCATTAGTTGATTTATTGGTGATTTGATTGGTTTGATTATTTATGTATCATTTTAGAGAGACTGAGTTGCAAAACCAGCTTTGAGGCCATGCGTAGAAACTACTTTTGCTAAGCTCAGCTAAAGTTCGTTGTGAATTCACATCCTTCTCCACCACCACACCTGCTGGTAGGTGAGGGAGAGGACACAGTGATGCAGAAAGGTACAGCTGGTGTCTGCAGTGAAGGTTCTGGCCAAATTCATCACCTGGTGGGCTGATGCAGTTTCTTTACTTAAAGTCTGCCAACAGTTTTGGCAAGAGCAGATGGCCATGAGTTTCAGCGATGACTACAAATTGTGCTAACCCTCTAAAGCACCTGGAGGACAGAGACCACTAGGAATTCTATTGGGGCAGCAGCTTTTCTGCAACAGCAATGTATGCTGTTGCATCCTATGGCTGAAGCCATCAAAGCCCAGCTGCCCTGTACTTGGTTTTAGTCACGGCTAGTCTATTCCTTCCTCACTACCATGAAAGCCAGAATGCAGCCAGATGGTGTAATTTATCTTTTTTATGTTAAACATGTGGAACAGGAATGACCTCCTGAAATAAAGAAATGTTTAGCTAGGGAAATGAGAAAATCTTGCATTTGAAGTGCTGGCCGACACTAGAGAGATCTGGACTGCATTAGCTGCCTTGACTCCTGAAGCCTGAGCATCCTTAAACAGGGCTCTTATTCAGTGTGCAACTGCAAAATGCAGAAGACATTTCCTCTGCGATCCTGTTTGCTCTAGCATTAAAAGCAGGTTACCTTTATAGACTGGATAGATGGGCCAATGTTAATGGCATGGCCTTCAACGAGGCCAAGTGCCAGGTCCTGCACTTGGGCCACAACAACCCCATGCATCGCTACAGGCTTGGGGAAGTGTGGCTGGAGCTGTCTGGCAGAAAAGGACCTGGGGGTGCTGGTCGACAGGCGGCTGAACATGAACCAGCAGTGTGCCCAGGTGGGCAAGAAGGCCAAGGGCATCCTGGCTTGCATAAAAAATAGTGTGACCAGCAGAAGTAGGGAGGTGATTGTCCCCCTGTACTCGGCACTGGTGAGGCCNGGAGTCACCATCCCTGACTGTGTTTAAGAGTAGATTGGATGTGGTGTTGAGGGATCTGCTGTAGGGGAGAACTTGTAGAGTAGGGCTGATGGTTGGACTTGATGATCCCAAGGGTCTCTTCCAACCTAAATGATTCTATGATTCTATGATTCCCCCACAAGTCCACCCCAGGAACATGGTGAGGCAGAGGCAGGAATGGCCAGCCTTTTCAAGCTGTGTTCATACCATTGTTATAGCACTTAATCCTGAGCAGTGAGGGCATGATGAGATCATATGTAAAGATTACTTCAGATTATTATTAGAAATGTTATGTCATGTAAGTGACAGATGTACAAAGAACCACAGCAGCAGAAGGAGAGAAGTGGGCCAGCAACATTTTAGGGACCACAAAGGATTGTTTGAAAGGAGGTGGAGACACAGAAACCCAACAAAAGTGAGACATTTCCCACCATGAGACTGTTCCCTACAGCATGATCACTTCATATCAGTATTGGTTGAAACAGAAATGGAGAAGCTTTCTGATGCTGTCACAGAAGCAGCAAATGGTAAAAGGCAGATGTACTCAAGAATTGTGAGGTGGGACATTACTTTCCCTTAAAAACTCTAATTTTAATCAAATTCACCTTCATTTACATTAAGTGAAATTCTTCAATGTTTTCTTCTGTTTCACTTCATCTTTTTTTAGCCCCTGATTACTTTTATAAACGGTTTATTCAGTCTGTTTTTCAGTTGCTATTCTTGCTAGTTAGCTATCTTCTGAACCCAAATGAATATAAGGAATAATACTGTGACAGAAAAAAAAGGTGCAGAGATAATAACAAGAAAAAATCACATGGAAATATACTAAGGGAAATATGTCCCTCAAAAATTGGGGGAATTCTCCAGCCTCTGAGACAGTTAAAATCATATTCATGAAGTATTTCAGCTGAAAACTGGTATAGTCTGGCCAATTTCTGTGGAGAGGTATAAAGTTGTCAGTAAAAAGCAGGTAAGACAATTGGAAAGTAACCAAGACCATGTGAAATGAGTTCAAGAGCCCCCAGAAGACTCAGCAGTATGTATTAGATATCTGAGTTATCAAAAGGAGTATTGGGTTAGGGCTTTGGAAGAGGTGTTGTCCAGCTGATGTGCTCTGAGAACAGGAAGAAGGAAGGACACTGTTCCACGGCTCTTGTGATAAAGAAAGCTGCATTTAAATTTGCATTAAAATCACAGGGAAAAATATTTAAAGCAACATAACATTGCTTAACATTGCATAACATAACATTCATCACATTGTCTCCTGGATTTGAGGAAAGATGATCCTAGGAAAGTCCATTCAGATTTTGACATATTTGCAAATTCTGTGCCTATTAGATCAAAATCAAGTGTTAAGCTGATTTATAATACTTCGACTTCAGAAATGACACAGAAATTCAGTCTTCAGTTGAAATACCATGACTTCTGGTCCTGCAGGGTTACTCATGAGCAGGGGTACATGAAGTGAGACCTAGATCTCACTGAAATGCCTCGTGCAGCTCTGTGCAAAATCCTTGGCTGCCAAATGTGCTGTGCATATGTGGCTCAGATATAAATACTGTCACAATCTTGGAAAAAGGCAGAGAGATCATGTACTAAAGGGCACAATGACAAAGAGCAGAACAACTACGTGGCAGGGAGGAGCATGCCAGCAAAAAGTGAGTTTCAGTACTTGGCTGCATGATTATATGAAGATATTTGCATATACACTTCTGTTGTAGGCTATATGCCACTACTGTGCTGGCAGACAGCATAGGCACCAAACAGAGAACACAACATACTGGGATTTTCCTCTGTGCCTTTGTTTTAGAAATATTAAAGGAGGAACAATCAGAAAGTTCCAGATTACAAAAAAACAACATGCCATTGATGGTCCTAAAAAGCGCCTACATAACTGGAAAAGTAATTGCCAATAGACTACACCTGGCCCAAGTCCAGCTGGCAGTGTGCTTGCCATGTCTGCAGAGAATTTGTACTGTATTGAGACACTTGTATTTTACTTGAGACAGTAGAGTTGGGGCTGCTCTCCCAATAAACAAAAATCTGAATAATCTGTTTTAAGATGTGGTTCAAGAACTTAGACAGGGGTGTCATCTGCCCAGATGTGAAATGGGTAATGGCCAGACAACAGTCCTCCAGGGCCTGAAAATGGACATGAACCAGTTGTGACCAAAAGCTGTGTTAAGGAAAAAGAAAGCTTCACCCTGAGACATCCATGTGGGGCTGTTCTCTGCAAAGCATATTATGCAATCATTGTTCTGTTACAGTTTACATTAACAGAACCTGGTCTGGAGGCTACATATATATATATATATATATATGTTTAGCGCTTCAGGAAAGATGAGAAGCGGAAGCTTCAGAGGCTGGAAAAGCAAGAGCCACCAGCAGAGCTTGTAAAAACCTCATTTACTCTAGCTTGAAAAGCTGGGAAAGATGTAAAATCTTGCTGCAAAAGGGAAGGGAAGAAGCTCGTCTCTGTGGCCACGGCGGGATGACAAGGAACAGTGAGAGAAAGGCTGCTCAGGAGGTTGCACAGGGAGGGAGCAGTGTCTCTTGTTGCTGGGACGTGTTGCACAAACACCTGTCAGCAATGGATTAGCTGTAGTGAGAGAAGCTTTGGACCCTTTGGGGTCCCTGCCAGCCCTGTTTCAATGCACAGTTCTCTGCATATGGGAAGATACAAGAGCCAGATGGGAGGTTTGGATTAGCAGGTACAATTACATTGGCAGTGTCTCCAGTGTCATCTTTTTTTTTTTGTTTCATCTTCATCGTGGTGGTAAGTGTTGAATGGTTAGTGTGCTGCCTTGGCCAGATTCATTGCATGCACTGTGACCATATATAGTCAAAATCCCAAACAAGCAATTACTTTTGATAGTAATAAAGAGTACACACTGACCTAGTAAGATTTAACTGATAGCAATATGTTAATTATTTAAATCAATTACGTCATTCAAATTAATATTTCTTTTCAACACTACCTCCTGAAAGTATAATATGAGACAGATGTCTGGGCCTGAAATCAGTCTATGTTCCAGCAATAAGCACAGAGTGAGCTGGATCAGGTCATCTTTGTGAGTACATAAGAGAGAGCAAAGGGAAAACCCATGCAAACCTAGACAGCCCGTTTTCACTCAGTGCTACTGCAAGCCTAGACAGACCCTCACAAATCCCCTGCTGCCTACACATCCCCACAAAATGAAAACAAAAGATGATCATTTCTTTTAATTTACCTGCACACTGGTTTTGGAGCTGGCCCAGCTCCTGAGGGATTGCACTCCTGGAAGATGTAGTTACACAGCAGAGACTCAGCGGCCGGTTGGCAGAATGAACTCACCATTTTCAGTTCAGTCCAGGCAGTGTGCACAAGCAGCTCTTGGGTCTCCTCTGGGTCAGCATAGGAGGAGTTGAAGAAAACAAGAGCATTCTTCGCCAAGATAGCACTACACACCTCACCTCTGTATGTGCTGCAGTAGCCTGCATCACCCTTGTACAGCTTGCTGTAGGGGATAAGAGCATACACACACAATAAGTTCACAGCCCTAAACACCTATAGGAGCAGAATGCCTAGGCTCTGTTTCTGCATAAAGTGGCATCTGCAAGGGTAACAGAGGGTGGAGGGAAGGGTAGATGGTTACAAACACTAAAAGCAGCTAATACCATCCAAAAATGAAAGTCCTGCAAGGAAGCCAGGTGAGAGCACAGGGCCCTAATGGTGAGCTCCATGGCTGAGGCTCTTGCCAAGGATTGCTAGCAATTCTAAGTGGGTAAAAAGAGCAATCACGCGCAACGATGACCCAGCATGGGCCCTCACCCAGCTCCCAGGGCCTAATTGGAAAACATTTTATTTTCCCGCTTCCCTGCAGTAGAGATCAGCCATGCTGCTCACTGCACACCTGTCATAACTCGGGATTTTTGCCCTCCTGACCAGTAACAGTTTAACTCTGGATGGACTTGATTAGCAGGAGCCAGGTGAGTTCCAACTATGCCAGGAAATTTCTCACAAGATCAGGCCAGCCAAGATCCTGCCTGCCCCTCTGCAGCTCCTGCACCCCTCCAGGACCTGCCTCTCTTCCCCACACATTTAGATGGGAGACACAGGGAAGAGAAAGACATAAGCCTCTGAAGTTTTTCTTCTGGTGCTTCCCTGCAAGATCCGTCTTTACCTCTCTTCACCACGTCTCCCACTTTGCAAACTCCTTCCACAAAGCATGGGGACAGAGCTATGCTGGAGCAATAAAAAGCACAGAAAGGCCAGCTCCTCCATTAGCTGTTTATTTATCTTTTCCTCATTTTCTGAACCGAGCAGAAAACATCTGTCATCCCTCCCTCCCTTCTCCTCTATGGCCATCAAAAGGGAGAAGCAAGCCAAGGACACCCAGGGGGTCAGTGGTGCTCCCAGTAGCTCCCATGACCACCCCATGGCTGCCCCACTGTAGCAAGGTCTGTGGCAAGAACGTGCCCTCCGCTCAGGCAGCCCAAGGGATGCAGTGTCCTCAGTAAGGAGGAAAACCTGAAAAAAACCTCCCCTGGTTGTGGGGGGGCAGCCTTCAGGACGGGAGGAGGACTGGGTGCAGCTGTCCCTAGTGCTCATTCAGCCAGTTTAACTGGGGTCAGGGAGTTCAATTCACAACATGCCAACCATTTGGAGTAACCAGCAGAGCTATTTGTGTCTTTGCCTTTTATTTCATTCCCCTGTCCAAATAATCACCCATTGTCAGTCCTGGGGGCTCTTGCTGTTTTTCTTCAGAAAGCTGAAGGTACAGGGACAAGGGATTATACAAAATGCCCAATTTCAGCTTTTCAGATTCTGCTTTCTGCAGATGACACTCTCTGGCTCTGGTTTAGCTGCACTACTTTGAGCTCCATGTCAATTTTCTTTTAATTCATACTTTTTCCTGTATGTCACATTGACTAAAGAATATAGGAAGGCTTTGGCTCCTTAAGATAGTACCAAAACAACAGTGGAGGTATGACACTCAGCATCACCCTGTGCCCCACAGACAGCCCCTGCGTGTGACACAGGCTCTGCCTGGCATCCTGCACCAGTCCCACAGCCCATGATATCTCCCTGGCACAAAGCAGGCTTCCCCACAGCACTGTGCTGCCCCCAGCACCCTGCTAGAGCTGTCCTTGGCATGCGAGGGATCACATTATTTACATCTTCCTGATGACGCCTGAAAGGTGTGCCCTCACAGTGCCCCAAAAGACAAAAGAGGGTGTGGGCGTGCGTGGGGCAGCTGTGATCCTGACTTCTGACTTCAATGGGCTGCAGAAGAAGCCTGACAAGAGCCACCAGCACCAATATTGAGTCTCCTTGTTTCTTTAAAGCCGCAAGGAGACACAGGCTGAGATGGAGAGGCAGCCATAATGTGTTTCTCACAACGCCTTGTCACAGAAAGGGAATTTCATGTGGCAAATGTTGAGAACAACTGTGGGACAGAAGGGCTGAGTATTTGATCACTGTTCCCATGCCTGTCACACCTACACAGGTACAGGTGCAAGGCATAAGTCTGCCATCATCATCAGGTGGTCACTAAATCACCTACAAACTTCCTTAATCAATCTTGCAAGCCCCTGTGAAGGAGGCAAGGGCCTTGGCAGGGAGCCTATGTCAGCAGAGTGGCAAAGCCATTTGCTCAGGCTTTCTCAGGCTCTGTCTTTTACTCTGAGGGCCAGCAGCAACCAGCTCCCCTCCCAGGCCCACCTTCTTATTTTCCTTCCAGACTGATCTGCCAGTGCAGCCTGCAGAAATATGCTAGGACTCTAAAAAGAAAAATACAGCCAAAGTGGTCAGTACTCAAAAAAAAAAAAAAAAAAAAAAAACCAAAAGGGGGCATTAAAAAAAAAAAAAAAAAAAAAAAAAAAAGTACATGTCTGATCACAGCACAAGTGGCTTTACCAGTGCACAACTGTGCTTGGAACAAATGACTAAAGTTCTCTCACTCTGTTCTGGTGACCATCAAATCAAAATACATTTATTGGTCGTGTACATACAGGAGTTGAACTTGCAGTTAAGCTTTTTTATGTAAATTTATACGGTCAGTGAAGTTACAGAAGTTACACAGTGTAGCTGTGAACAGAATTTACTTCAGAATAGTCTGCCCACTACCGTATTTTAAACACCCTTACTGATGTATGACCCACTGTTTGCTTGATACAGAAGCATCCTTATCTGCCTGGTCCCAGTCTCCAATAATAATGCCTGTGTAAAGAAGCTCAGTGTTCCCTTCAGGTGAACCTTATCTACATGCTTGGCATCCAGAAACCCACTCCCTCCATTTAAGCAAAATTAACCAAATCCCCTTGGTTCATCTTTTCTGTTTTTTTCTTCTCTGGCCCAAAAGAAAGCCCTCAGGCAGCCATAGAAAGTAATTCTTACCTCCATTCTGCTGGAAGGCACCGGATCCAGCAATTGTGGTGAGCCAGGAGAAAGAAGAAATGGAAAAGACATCAGTGACACTTCATTGCCCCTTACGAGATGTGGGAGTTAAACTTTCCATGCTAGGAAATCTGTCTGAGACCTGTAAGGTGTCTGAAAAGGATGCATCCCAATTTTATCATTATTTTGTATCTCCTTGTGGGGAAAAAGAGTTGGGCAGCACTGAACACCACACAGGGAGAGGGAATGAGTAGGCATAAGTGTATTGTTGACTGCAGTTCTTGCCGAGGTGGGCTGTTACACTCTAAACCTGCATCTTCACTCTTATCCTTTGCATCCTACATAGCATCCTCTGTTTAAGCCACCTATGCACCTTTTCCTGCAGGCAGCAGCTGTAACAGGTAGGAGAAACCAAAGAGCAGCACGGGCACATGTCTGTGCCTCCCACTTGCACTGCTGCAGGGAGCTGGGATGTGCTGGCATGGGGAGAAGGCACTGAGAGCATCAGCAAAGGACAAGGACACCTCTGCTGTGGGACCCTTGGGAGTTGGGATGAAGCCAAGGCAGTCTCCTGCTCAGGTCTGGAAGGCTCTCCTTCATGCTGAGCACAGGCAGCCGATAGGAGGGTCCTCCTACAAGCCTAAAGCACCAGCTCTCCCTACTGCATTTGCAGCTCTGCTTTGTGGGACAGATACTTGCCTGGGTTAGAAGCAGAGGTGAGGATGTGACATACCAGTACCAAGTGCTGAGTTTCTTATGGGGCAGAGCTTGCTGCTAGGACTCAATGCCCAGTGTAAGAAAGAGCATGGTGATTTTCTCAACAGAGCAGAAGCTGTTAACAGCAGGAGCAGGCCTACTACCCCGTGCCTGGAGTTCCGGGTAGTTCCTCTTTTAACTAAACCTCCCTGTCCCAAGAGGGAAGGCACAAGCTGCCACCTTTCTCATGGTGTGATAAATGTGGTCAACTAACTCAGACCATTGGTATTTCTCCTCTTTGGATCTTCCTTTCCCCATTTGGGAGATGTCACTGGGAACAGAAGTTATGCCAGGCAGGGTACTGCTCCAGCAGCAACCTCCCTACTTTCTGGATGCAACGCCCTGAGAACCCAAAGTGCTCACGAAAGCTATTTTCACCTTGTTGTTAGGTGATACCAACGCTGGGTCATGGCCATGACTTCCTCCACATGGATGAATTTACCAAGTGTGCTTTTGGGACGCAAAGTACAAGACAGCATCGAACTTTCAGGAAATGACAGCTGTGCCAGTCTCCAAGGTGTAAGAATTTATGAGGAAATAGCCTGGTAGGGGATGCACTTGTACTCAAATTTAACCCCCTGCACTATCAGCTCTCCGAGGCTTTTCCAGAGTACTTCACACCACTTTCCTCTCCCACAATAGAGTAGTTAGGACTGCAGTTGCAAGGGTAAAGAATTAACAACCCCTTCTTTCCCAGCATACCTGAAACGCTGATGGTTGCTGCAGCTTTCGCGGCTCCAAAAGCCTTGCTGTGTTTGTTGGTGGCAAGGCAAGTGAACAGGCCAGGTCGGGTGACGTACACCTGTAGTCTAGAGTCAACCACTCTGTCCTTGACATTTTCTGCTATAGACCCTGCAGAAACCTAGGAGAGTGAAAAGCCCAGTGCAGTGATGTTTCCGACAAAAGCATACAAACCAAGGAAAAATCTGAGTGACCTAGTCCCAAACATTTAAATTGGCAGAGGAAGATGTAGCAAGAGCATAGAAGTTGCAGAGAGCTAAAGCTGCCGGCATTATTTTGATGCTTCCATAGCAGCTGACTTCCAGACAAAAGCAAATGCTAATGGCCTCTCCTATTTCATACTTTGCAATTAATTTTCAGTTCCAGAGTGCTGTAGTCTGTTTTGTTCGTGTAATTGAGCTGGCTAGTTGCTCCAGGACTTCTTTTAGTAGATTGTTTGCCTGCTCATGTCCTAGCAAGGGAGAGCACAAGGTGACTTTGTAGACCCTGGCGATACAGAGAGATAGAAGAAAATAGTTCGGCAGTTATAGTTTCCGGATTAAGGTTACTACTACAACATTTCCAAAGCAGATGTGAGCAAAGCAAGTGCTCTGACTCCAACACTTTGGCAGGTAGTATCTGATAGATTTTCTTATCTCACACCAGGAAATATGGAAGGGTGGAGGATGTGGTGATTTTGGCCAGCTCTTTCCCGAGGTCGAAAATTCGCAGGTAAATGAGCAGGGAGCATGCTGGTTTTGGCCAGTCAGGCTTGGTTTTGTCCTCAAGTCTCTCCTGTGCCTATGGCATTTATTAAAGTAGGAGGGCACGGTACATCAAGACTCTATCTGGAAAAGGCAGTAGGAAGGAGCAGCATTGCCCGCTCTGACTTTCATACTGATAGGAAGCATCAAGTGTACTCCAAGCATGATGCAGTTCCCCATGGATCTTACCAGTGCAACCTGGGCCCAAGATTAGTGAGAACTGTCTCCCCAGATCCATCCCAGCAAAGCACTCTTCCTACACGTATACCTGAGAGGTTAGAGAGATCAAACTGAACTCCCTGGAAGTTAATATTTTAGTGGGATCTGCCCTTGCTCCCATAGGTATTAACAGTAATAACTGAAAAATCAAGAAGGGATGTATCAGCATTTTATCACATCTTCAGTAAGCAGATTGGTTTCTCTCTGAAAAGAAAATGCTGAAAATAATATATTCATTTTGCCTCACTCAAGCTCAACTTGGCGTGGTGGTGTGGGAATGTGTATGGAAGAAATCACTAAATAACCATAACAACACAGTTACTGTGAGTATTGCATCAGGGGTGGGTTACTCTGCAAATGCAGAGGCCAGGGATATTTTTTGGCCTTATGCATGAAGATGGATGGGAGGTCAGGATAAAAGCTCAGGATGGATCAGGTGATGGGAGCTGCAGGAATATTTTTTTTACAAATTTCTCATTTGTTACAGTGCTGGTCAGATATATTTTTTGATTATTTTTTTCTGCCCAGAAACCACTCAGTGCTAGGACATTGCCAGGACCTTCCTGATGGAATGGAGGAATTTCTTTACAGGCTTCCCCTACATCTCAGCATCCACCTGGGAGAGATGGCTGCTTTCTCTGAGCCCCTCATGCTGCCCCTCAGGCCTCGGTCATATCCTGTCCTCTTAGCTCCCTCCCAGCAGCACTGGAGTGTGCCTGGTGAGCACAGAAATCCAGGAGTGCTCCTTTCAACTTGGGCCACGGGAGGGAAAAGGGCGCTTAGATACCTGCAAGCAGTATGAGCAGTACACTTGGTCACAAGCACCATGGAAAATCACAGGTGAAAGTGCCAAGTAGTTACACCTAAGACTTCCACACCAACCATCTCTTTGCTGGGAACCTCAAGCTATTTCCTTGTGTTAACTGATTCTCTTCCTTTTTTAAATAGATTCCCTGACATTTCTTTTCCATCAGATATATTTTTGGCCTTTAAAATGCCATGTCAGCTGCCAACAAAGTGAAGACCTCTTCACATCTTCACACCTGGCTCACTTATTCTTTTAGTGAGGAAAACTACAGTATAAGGTTTATGATGCCCCACAGTGCATAGCGTGAGGAAAAGGAGTCGTGTTTTTGTTTAGGCACGCAGAGCAACTGTTGCACAGAGGAGTTTCCATCATTCTTTTCAAAGACAGCTCAATCACCTCTGTAGATCCCCACTCTTTAAACCTCAGGAGAATTACAGGTTGGCATTCAGACACCCTAAAGCCACAGGCAAGTTGCATCTTCAAATGACTCGTTGTTGCTTGCTTGTAAGCCAGCCCTCAAACACAAGAACTCTAGTCCACCCGCTTCCAGGTCTGACTTTCCCAGAGACTTGACTCTCATTAACATGTTTATCTCCTTGTCATATCTAAAATGAGACAGTCTGAAGCACCGCCCTCCTAGGGCTGGGCTTTGCCTTGGAGACAGGAAAGGAGGAATGGGGCAGAGCATATCTAACCAGCCAGGCAGTGAATCGGGCAGGAGTTGGGCATCATCTCACACACAGCTCTCTGCAGAACCAACACACTAGTGTGAACTTAGCAGAGTATGGGTCTGTGCTCCAGAAATATTCTGCCCTTCCCAGGGACCCCAGACCACTACAAAAGGTTTCTTTCCCAATGAGGAAGAAGTCTTGAATGAACACCCGCAGTTGTCTCATAATAACTACAACCAGATAGTGCTGCAGACCCATGGGGCTCTGCAGACGCTGATCTGTTCCTTTGCTATTCTCCCTAGCAACTTTGAGGGAATACAGAAAATTACCCCTAATCATACTGGAGGACACAATAAGGTTTAGAGGAGTTAGGGGAGGCAAGACAGCCTTCAGAGTAGCCCAGGCTCCATAATAAAGTATTTTAGCACATGGAAAGAAGGGTTACAAACTGGGATGGGGATAGCCTCCCAAAATAATGAACTTGAGCCAGAGCATTTAATGATCCTGTTGGACAAGCAAGTCCACAGAAATGGGCATGGACTTTGGGTTGACAGAGGATCACTGAAAAAGCACAGAGACAAATTGCCAGACTGCACATAGCGGCTGCTCTGCCTGCCTCCACAGCGACACGTGTGGGGCCTGCATCCTTAAAAATACTGTTGAAAGACCACAGAGTATAAGACTTGTCCATCACAACCTTGTGAAGACTGGAGGTAACTCATGGCAGGGTCAGGCTGTGACTGTGCTCACTCCCAGGGAGGCAACCAGTATCAGGTGTCAAGCGACTCTTCAGTTCAGCTGAAGGGAAGGCATTGCAATAGCATACACACATATATGAAAGCCAGACAAATTCAAAGCAGGCACCTATTTTAAATGGTCAGAATAGTCAGCCTATGGAACAATTTCCTGTGAGACACAGTGCATTTGTATCCCTTGGTGCCTGCTGCTAAAGATGGTGTGCTTTTCTTGAGGATGTGCTTCTAGCCAGGAATAAATTGGTGATATACTTCAGTGTGTCGCCTAGGTCACCTAGAACTAGAAAATTTCAGATCTATTCATCTGCAAAGATGCTGTGTATATTTGCTGTCCCATGGGTATTTTGCCTCAAGACAGTTTGCTCTACCTAAATACTTCAGTTTCTGGTTTTTTGTCAAATAAGCAATTTTGCCAAATAAGAGGTTTTGCAATATTATTGTTATCACATTAGGAAAAAGGAGAGGAAAGATGGCTGCAGAAATACTTAAGTCCATGATTAAGTCATAGAGAACCTGGCTCATAAGAAGGTTGTGAGCATCCAAAGCATCTTTCATCTCAGGCTTTCCAGACCCTAACAAATGAACCAATTCAACATCCTGGAGAAGCGGGAGATTATTTTGCAGAGGAGAAAAATGCAGCAGGGAGGCAAGATGGGCTCTGCTTGATTGCAGAGCGAGGCACTAAGTAAGGCAGGAATACCAACCTTGGTTGCCAGCTCCCAGCCCTGCATTTTAATCCCTGGGCTGTGTTTCCATATGCTACCAACACTCCAGGGCCAAAATCTTGAAAAAAAGAGGAACTTACAGCTTTCCCATTTTCCAGCCAGGTAATGGTGGGGACTGGAAGGCCGGTCGCCGTGCACCGCAACGTCACCACAGACCCAAAGGTGATATTTTGGGATTCGGGAGCCTTTAGGATTCTGGCAAAAACTGCAGAAGACAAAGATTCTGGTTGAACAGCAATGTAAAGCTGAGGCTTTGCTATTGCGGGGATGCTTATTCCATAACAAGTCTTGAAACAAGCCACAGCCCCACAAACAAAATCAGAGCTAGCATGGGATTCCCAGTGAGGGACAGTCTTGGGAGAGGGAGAAGGGGGAGAAAGAAAATGATCGTCATGGTTATGTTCTACACCTTACAGACCAAAATTTTACCTCTGGAAATTTCTACGTTGTCTGAGTTTGACACCTCAGAAGAGATAACATGCAAAAAACTAAGGGCAAACTGATTGGTAGCATGCAGATGAGACAGCTTATAGCAGATCCATACTGTGCTGTCCTGCCAAGGCTGACCTTATGCGAAACTTGTTCAAAACCATCAGGGGAGACCACCAACATGGTCACATACCGTGAAGATATGATCCACAGATAAGATCCTCAGTGGGATCACAGTGATTAAGACTTAGGAGGGAGAATCACAGACCCCAGAATTTTTCACGCCACCTGCCCTAAGGGAAAAGAGTCTAACATCAAGTTATGTGGGAATGTCTAGCAAAGACTTTGGGAGGCTGAGGTTGCAGTGTGAAGTTGGGTTTTTAAAGTGACTTCTCATCTCTACTGCTCTTGTTTCTTTTGCAGCAATGTGGTTACTGGGCAGTTTGAGATAAACAAGATAAGCACCTCCCTTCCTCGAGAAATTAATTATTTTTTTGAGTGAAAAGAACGGAATTGTTTTGGCTGAAATTTTATTTCAGTCCAGAAACACAATTCTGATGGTCTTCATAAGCCATATTTCAGCTGCTGTACTTGGACTACATGGAGGAAAGCAGAGAAGAGAGATATTTCCCACGTGGAACGTTTGAGTTTTCACCCAAAATTTCAATGAAGATGCCTGAATGTCTGTGTAGAAGCAGGCTGAATAGTTCTGTGCCATTTCTTGCTCCAATTTCTCATGCTTAGTGAGTAATGCTCTCTCCCAACTTTCTGGGCTGCACAGCAATGACTAAAATTCTCCATCAGAAAGTCTAGTAAGCAGAGAAGTTTCTCTTGGAGTTCTCAGACAAGTCTGATATCATGTGCTATGTTTGCTGTTTGCATTGCTCCCCTTACCAACATATCTGATCATGTCACAATATTCTGAGTCTGTATGCCCGATGCACCTCTGGATACTGGGCCCAGGTTGCTCCCAGTTGGAATCCTACAATACAGAGCAAGTAGGAGACCAGTGAGAGTCCCTTCAGAAACTGGAGGTCTGTCCCCACCATATGGGATGGGAAGGCTTTGTCTGAAAATTTCAGTTGGAAGAAAAAAAGTATGTTTTCCACATACTCCTTCCACCCAGTCTTGGCCAGGGAAGGGGCTGAGATTTGTGTTAATAAAGAGCCTAAAACCATCTTTTGCTCATGGAGAGGCAATACTAGGAGTACATTTCAGCCTAGAAACTTTTTGTTTTGGGAGCACAGCCATTCAATAGGCTTCTGGGCATGGGTTTTTAGTAAGATTAAATTTAATGTCAGTGAAGTGAAAAGGTTGGAAAGATACATTCAGCTTCTGAATTCCTCTATGGTATCTGAGCAGCCCCTCACTGTCAATGCTCTATGCCACTTGCTTAATGTCAAAGCAGAGAAGCACTGGAGCTCCTGCATCCCCTCTGCCCCTCAGCAAAGCAGCAGGTATGGAGCTCCATTGCTAACGAGGAAAGCTGCAGTCACTGGCCAGGGACTTTCCTGATGAATAATAAGTGAAATGAAACCTTTGCCTGAAGTTTCACTCCAGGCCATTAACACCAGATGGTTATGAATTCAGCCTCAAGTTCCCCGGGCCAAGCTCATAATTAGTTTTATACTTCGTTCAGAGAAATACCAAACTTTTGGGCCTGTCCCCTGGCAGCAATTACATGCACATGGCTCCTGCTGAAGCCAGCACGTTAGCTCCCACAGCCAGAACACAGCTCGAACACAGCCCTTAGTGCTTTTCTCATGCTGCTCTCAGTTTCTCAGTGTGCTGCTGGGCCCCTGCCTGCCTGACGACTCTCCTGCTCACATCCTGCCCAGTTTAATTAATACTGATGAATTAACAGCACCCTGTTAGCCAGTGACAGGCACAGGTACTTATGCCTTCCTCTATACCGGCTCTCCCCAAATCTGCAAGGGTCTTTCAGCCAAGAGAAAAAAAAGGCATACTTTGAAAACGAGGGAGCAGGGCAGGGAGCAAAGCCACAGTGAGTGTGGTGGTTCATCCAGCTCACAGGCAATGCTTGTGGGGAGGCTAGAAAGCTGCATCCAACTCCTTGGGGTCCCCTTGCCAGCACTGATCACAGCACTTGCTCTAGTAGCCCAGCACACTGTTGGCATGAGTGCTCATCCACCAGCACAAGGAAGGCGAAGGGTGAGGCCATTCAAGCCTAGAACACCAAATACAGGGGTAAAATATCCAGCCACAGCTGCTAAGCATTCACATGTTTCTTGTGGAAAGTACTGCAGGTGTATTATCTAGCACAGGGAGGGATGGTTCAATAAAAGTGGGCCTATCAGGAAATAAACTGATTTCCAAAGTGTGGAAGAATGGAAGGTTCTGCTGTCCCCAGTACCACGGTGAACATTTCCAGGACTTTCAGAACTGAAACTAAAGATTTAATACTTTAACATTTCAAGTGCTCGTATTTGCATGATGTAGATACTGTGAATGGGATGACCTGGGAGGATTTACATTATTTTATTTTTAAGTGAGAAACTCCCTGGGACAAGAGCTGGACTCCCCCAGTCCCACCAGACTTTGGAGTACCACTAACTGGCACACCTGTGGACATATTTTCCAAAGAGCTTCCCATTGCTTTGGGAAGCAGGATTTTAAAAAATAGCACCAGCTACTTCTCAGCCCCATCACCTATGGGTCGATGACAAACTGCCGTTGCCAGCAGACTTGGGTGCTGTGGGAAAGCCAACGTGTCTTGTGTGAGAGTATGAGGATGAGCTCAAGGTCCATTTTGGCAGCCATGTCAGCAAGGAAATCTGTCCTGTAACTAAATGGAGAAACAACCTCCAAAACTATGAATTTTTTTTCCCCCACTGTGTTACACAAGGAAAGGACAGAGGCAAAGGCAAGGAAGAAATGCCAACCCTGATGGTGTCAACCTGAGCAATGGGGAAGGAGAGGAGGGTGAAAGTCAGGAAGAGGAAGAAACAGGAAATTGCAATATATGTGTGTAAAATTCACATTATTTGGTGGGCTCAGGACGTGGTTTTGTTTTCATTCTGCCTCAGAGTGAAAATTCCCAACAATCAGGCAATTTTAACACCTCTGTTACTCGCTCTCCTTTTTCAGATCCTACCAAGAGTGGATTTTTACAGGACTTTGCCTGTTTAGCTACATCACCACAAGGTTAACAACATTCATGTCAAGACCCCCCAGGCTCTCAGCACAGGACTTACCCAAAGGCATGCCATAAAAACATTTTGGAAGGCGGGCAAAAAGGGTTTCATTTATTTCTTTATTTAAGTGGAAAATAAAACAGAGGAGCTGGAAATTAATTCCGGCCAGCTAAAAGCCAAGCCAGCACTTTAAGTTTCACTCCCAAGCCCCCTAATAAATGTCCTCTCTTTTACAGCCCTGCTAAATGATGTGCTGTGCACTGCAGGGCTTGCTAGGAGGTATCTGCATCGTGGCCAGCTACTCTCGTTTCTGAGAATTAGGTAACATCATCCTGTCCAAACAGTAGGGCTTTAATGCAGTCACGAAATTTTTATACTATAAAAAGATTAAAACAGGGTCCGTCCGTCCCCAGACCCCCAGTTTGAATGGCTAACTCTTTCCAGGTGACTTTGTTTTCCCATCGCCTTTGACTGAGCTGTTTTTCATTTCCAGGGTTTGGGGCTCGATCCTGCACTCCTGGCAGATGCCTATCCCCTGACAAGGTAAGGCCTCTTTTTTTGTTAAATCAGGCTGAACTGCACCACTCAGACTCAGCCTGGGTGGCTTGGGGCGATGCTGCTGCTTTCAGGAGAGGACACAACTACTCCCAGGGCTCACAGGAAACCCTCACGTGCCCAGCTCAGCTACAGGAAGGTGCCCCTTTCAGCTAGAGTTTCATAAGTCTTGATGCTGACTTTTACATACCAGGTCCAGTCAAGCACTGGGTTTGGGCTGTGGGGTTTTTTTTGCAGAGCCTCCGCTGCCTTTGATGAACCTCATCCTCAGAGGACACCAGCAGCATTTGCCAATGTTCATGAACTAACTCAGCCTGTCAACATCCACATGTATTCACATCCAAGGGCTGGTTGCTAGTCCTGGCACACTGGAAAGTATACCTGATAGTCCAAACTGAGATAAGGCCACCAAGAGCTGAACTTGTGTTAACAACCACCTGGTGACAGTGTGTGCACACTCCCTTCCCGCTGCAGTCGGAGCCTGCTTTAATACATGAGCCAGACCTGGCGTGTCCATGCTGACAGATCCAGTACCTCAACCTGCTCCACTTTCCCTGATTATTTTTCTTTTTATCATGAAAAATGGCCTTTTGGGTTATCAGGGCCAGGTCTTGTACTGAAAACATTTTCCAGCTAAGCTTTAAAACACAGTGGGTAAAGGCAGCTCCTATGTGCAGGGGGCATGTTCCTCTTGTACAGCTGGCGCTGTGTTGAGAGTCGATGTGTCTACATTGCTGGGGGAATTGGTACGCTATACATCGCCTCAGAAACTCCTGATATAAATACCCTGGCAAAGCCCTTTGTGCTGTGCACTATTCATGCGTAAACGTTTAGGAGCTAAACTGCAAGCATTTTTCTGTTTGCATTTGCCAATTTTTCCGTAGCTCATTCATACCTGATGTGTGACAGATCGAAATGACTCCTTCTCTACAGAGTTCTCTGGGCTTGAACTTCACTTACTAATCCGGAAAAATCATTTATGCTTGTCACCTATGTGCTCTGAAGAACCATAAACTTGTGCCAATGCATTTGTAGTCTTTTGCCAGTGAGAATTCCAGTCATCTAAATCCCCATTCATATTTATTAATCTCACATCCATTCACTCTTCCTGACAAATCTAAATCAGACAGTCAAGTGGAAGTAATGGTGAGAGATGAAGGGAGGTCTGACAAACATGTTTATAAACACATAGAAAGCCACAGCACTGGTGTTTTCTGACATTTCAAACTAATTGGTGTAAAATCCCAATAATTCTTGAAATACCAGGGATGAGAACAGGCTGGACATCACACTGGTGGATCAGTGGTTGCAGAGACAGCCGCACCGAGCTGCGCGCAGCAGCTAATCACATGCCAAGAGCCAGGGCTGAACAAGAAAGGCACAGTCTCCACCAGCTGACACAACGGGATGGGACCAAATCCCAGCTCAGAGAACAAACAAATTCTTCAGTAAGCACGGTCAGCAACTCCTCTGGCAGCAGCAACGATGGGCTCACCACACACCTCCCTGTGGGAACAGCTCACGTACCTTTGCCACTGCTGAAGGGGTGCTGCCACCCTCCCACTTCCTTCTAAAACTGCTGTGTTAATAATTAAATCCCAAGATAACTGCAAGGTCCATTTAACTTTGATCTCTGAATATTTCTTATCAAAACTGCAATATTTATCTTTCTGCAAGCTTACCAAGTAATCACAAAGAAGAGCAAAATGCCCACAGGCAAAGCTGACATGAGACAATTCCATTTATCTCTATCAAATTGCTTACCAAATTTTATTTAATCCCTGTCCAAACATGCNAAAATTACAACTGCAGTAGAAAATGCACACAATGGCTGTAGTATTTCTCAAGGAACATCACTATTGGGTGGGAGCTCCAGAGGAGGATGCTGCTCAAGCACTGTGAGCAAACACCAATTCATCCTCTGCCTGCCCCTCACCTGGTTTTCATGGTAATCTGGCAGAACTCCCCCAATGCATTTGAAATATCAGTGTTTTGAACAAAATCTCAAGATCTCCAAGCTCTTCACATATATCTCCTGATATATGATCTGGGAGGTTTGAGGCTTGCAGTAGTTCTATTACCTCATGCAGCACAGGCAAGACAGCACAGCAATACATAGTCAACCTGGGGCCTGAGGCTGGGAGGTGGGCAGCAGGGACAATTCATTATTTCTACAGAAGGGAGATGGAGAAAACCACAACATCTCCATCCTGAAGCATATGACTTTGGATTCTAAGCTCTGGTGTCTAATATCAAAGCAAGTTTTTCTTAGCAAGGCAATAGCTTTTCAAGGTACCCTTATTCTAGGGTGAGCTTCAAGATTTATGGACAGGGTCTGTAAGCTCCAAGATTTATGGTAGGACAGTTTGCATCAGTAGAAGGACTCATATAATGATAAATGCACCAGCCAGCACAGGAACTTCTAAGCTGTGAAAGACTTTGCATTGCATGTAGGTGCCTCTGGGATCCTCAAAGCAGACCCTGCAAATATGCAAAGCTATAATAACCAGGAGTAAAATGTAAGTAGATAGCTTATATCCTGTGTAACTATATAAAACCTGTTCTGTACAAGTGTTCATTTCTATATACAGAGCAAACACCAGATTCAAGGACAAGTGAGGATAACATGTTCAAATTACTTCCCAAGGAAATGAATAAGGAAATTCTTTTCATGTCAGTACTGGTCTTATATATGTGTTTGGTTTCTTTGAAGGAAAGACCCTTCTAAACTTCCCCACACTCTAGCTTTCCTACAGTATGGAGACACACCATGTGCCACTTAACTCTACCATCACCCACTACTGCATGTGAAACTGGAAAAGAAGTTCCTAGTCTCCTGAACCAGAGCAGATCTTTTGTTCATTCCAGTCATGATCACAACCCATCAAGACCCTTGCCAAGGCTACCAGTCTGCCTGCATGTACAGAAATCTCCACAGCTGCACACAAGTCTCCTTCTCTCCCACTCTCAGGAGTAGAGCAGGCAATTATAGGAATCGCTGGGTTACCCAACGCTGAGATAAGGCCTGCAGCATCCTGACATCTGGTCTCCACCAATGGGTAACAATAGTGCCATAAATTTAATTACATGCCATGCAAAAAGTACTTCCTTTCATCTATGTTAAAGTCCTGCTAACAGTATGTGCCATGATATTTCTTGTTGTGGGTTGATAGCAAGTAGCCTGTTCCCTGCCCAGCTTATCCTCCATGCATGCTTGGTTTTCAACATGAAAACTCTACTAGTCCCTCTTAATATAGAGATTCATCTTCATTCTCGATTCTCGACTCCTACTTTGAGATGCCCTTTTTGGGAGGGGCTGCCTGGGGGCTGCATTCAATTTCGGAGATGTGACAGGACCATTCCTAGAGGGAGCAGTACAACAGTACACACTTTCTCTTCGATAGTATAGGCAGACATAGCCTAGAAATATCATGTGACACTAGAACTGGTGTTTGTGCTAGAAGCAAAATCTACAGTTGCACAATTTGGAAGAGTCAGTTACAGTGGAAATTAAAAGTGGGGCTTTTCTGTCCACCAAGGCTACTTGAATGAGAAAGATGGGACAGTTCCTTGGAAGATATAAGGTATCAGCCTCAGAAAAATAGTATTGGTCTGCAGACAATACACTATAACTGATCTTTTAAATAGATTCTATAAAGTTTCCAGATTGCC
>VZTM01002806.1:14665-43662 GCA_013400555.1 Jacana jacana | reverse complement strand
TTTTTTCTTTTTTTTACAAATCAGTGTGGAGAAGGCTTTTTTCTGCCTATTGGATTTCTGTATCATGCCAATACTTTTCCTAGTCCTTATTTCCATAAGTTGCATGGGCTGTAGCTAATCTGACATGGACCAAATGGGGAAAAGCAATGAGATCCATTGTGATCATGTTTCCACCCCTGATGGATTATGTCTTACAAGGAGAGAATCTGTTTCACCATCACATGTCCAAATTCATGAGGGTTTGTCCCCAACTTAGAGAAAAGCACAGTCCAAAAGTACAGGCTTATTTCTATCCTTTTAATTAAAATTCTGACCCAGTTCTGGACACTAGAGCTCACTAATTGATTAGAGTTCACTAGTTCATCACCTGAACTCTGGTGCCTGAAACTTGCCCTGGAAGAAGAAGCAGGCTGTGCTGGCTTGGGATCAATCCATGCAGGGGGAAGCACCCAGAAGACGATTATATCCTTCCTCCTATTCACTGATTAAATTCAGGAACAACTGAAAAATAGGTTCCACTAATAAAGGTTTCCATTGCTTTCTTCTTCCTGACAAGAATTGCATCTGAATATTCATCTAAAATCATTGCTCAATTTATTTCAACTTTGCTCCAAAAATAATAAAGTTTTAAAAATATGAAAGCTGTGCTGTAAAAGTAATAAATAGAGGCAAGTATTACAGATGGCGCAAAAAGTCGACAAGGAGAAATATTTAGAAAATCAAAATAGCAACACTTTTCAAACTGTTTTACCCTGGACCGCTGAAAGCAAACATGAAGTAAGACTGTAAGGCACCTCAGTGGTGTAAATGCTTGGGCTATTATCATTCATCTGAATGACTGGATCCAGTATAGCTAATTTTATGCTATTTATATATTTATAGGCTTTCTATATTTTCTAGGCCCAGCTTCAGCAAGTGATTCATTTAAGCATGTGCCTGACCTTAGATGTGTTAAGGAACATTACCATGTGCAGGAGGCAGAGGGTCAATCTTTCAAGGAGTTTGACAAGTCCACACTTTGAACAATGCCTGAAACTAATTGCAGAGCTAACGCTGAACTTGTTAAAGTGGAAGCTCTCAACAGGAAAATAGAAACCTCTTTCAGAAATCAGAACCTACCCGATCTAGATTTAGCTGGGCATAAATATTTGCACTGGTCTTTGAATAGGCATTTGCCTCAGAATTAAATATTCATAGTTAACCAGCCATGCTTAGTCATTTTATTTTAATATTAAGCCACACTATGCAGTGAATGGTAGCACCAAGATTTAAGGACAAATTTTGTAGTGTTATTACAGAGAAGCAACAAACAGCGTATTTTCTTAAGTTTTCTCAACATAGCAAATGCTCAAATAAGACTGACTGAAGCATGATTTTCCTGCATCAAGTAATTTTAGATTTTTATTTACTTGGAGTTATTTAAAAGGCTGGTACTAATGGAGTAGGAAAGGCGGAAGGGGAGGGATACTAAAATAATGATGAAAGAGGTGCGTGAGGGGGCTTCATGTGTGTGTGCATACCTGTGTGCATACACAAGTATGTGCATATATACGTATGCTAAATATCCATGGGAATTAATTTAAAATACTGGGAAGGTAAGGGATTTGTATACACAGTAAGCTGCAGTCAGGATTATTACCTTTGGATTTTGAAAGCCAAAAACGTAAAACAAACATCTGAGTCTAGTCTGGGTGGCAGCCTGAAACGAGGTATATTATATGGGTGCCCCACCAGAGAAACCAAGGCCAGCCTAGAGAACAGCATTGCTTTGTTCGCCCAACACATGAATGGAACATGAGGGGATAGTTTGTGTGGAAGCACTGAGCTCCCATTGATTAATTAAGAACTAATCTTCCTCATTTTAAAAAGAGCACACACAGACTCTTCTTTGCTAGTAGGATTTTTGTGGATTGTTTTGCTATTCCTTGGCTTAACAGACAGCTGCATAATTCTGGAGACAGGGACATGACAAGATACCACCCATAGCTGCTTGGATTTTGGTGTGGTTCTAGCTCACTTTTAGATCCTCTAACTGTCTCTGGTACATCCGTAGCAATAAAATCCCAGTGTCTGAGGCCCTTCATCATGGAGGTCTGGGAGGGTTATATTCATAGCACCAGGTGTTTGCCATTCACCTTTAATGCTTGACAAGCCTTTGGCCACTGTCTCAATGATGGGGTCAAACCAAAACCCAGGACCCAAACTGTTTACAGTCATATCCAAGTGTCTTTGGTTTGCCTCATCACTTTTACTTCAGAAGTGCAGCTCTGAATCTAGATTAGGAATAGCTTTCCCCCTGTTTTAAAGTTACTTAAGGAATTTCTAACATATTTAGTGTGCACGTGTAAATATTTAAAAAAAATAAATCTGAGAAATAAATGCATTTTCTTTGGAGAAACAACAGACCTAGTAATTTTTAGTTGGATCTAATACTCCTGATCCTGCTCCCAGAAGAAAGTCAATGGTTCTCTTAGAAATGGGACTGCATGCTAAGTAACCTCTGATAGTGCCAGGCCAAGTGTAACATACAGCAATCTTTTGAAGCTTACTAGGCAAGTGGGGAACCTTCTCCACTTTCTACAGCACAGTCATTCTGAATCAGATACAGAAATTAGTTTGAGTCAGTCATCCCTCCTCCCATTCCACAAAACTTTGCTTAACCAAACTCGTCTTACAGAATTCAGGAACATTGAACGTTTCATTGTCTACATTTGGGTTTCTCTGCAGTCCACTGGCCTCAGGACTCTGAAACTGGTGATGATTTATACCACAAAGCAAACACCTTCTGTAAATATAAGAGAGACACTGAGCACATAAAGACCAGAAACTGAAAAATCAATCCGGTGTTTGGTTTAGCGGGCAGAAAGTATTCAAGTCCTCAAAGAGAAAAGCTCTGTTTACCTGAAGAATCAAGCAATTCAGATGGAAAATCAGAGGGAAAGGGGAAAGACATACACATAATGCTGCAAAATACTTCACTGTGTGCAGCTGCAGCTCTGTCTGGCCAGGGTCTTTGCAGTGAGTTTCCAGAGCCATCAGCTTTGTACTTGTCCATCTCCATAAGCCATGGGGTATAACCCACAGGTCTGGGGTTATAGGACTTTTCAAACAAGAATCAAGCTGGCATCTCAGAAACCACCAGTCAGAAGAGAAGTTCTTCCTCAGCCAAATATCCCACCAGGGCCACAGCAGCCATGGACAAGTACCCTCCACAGATCATCCCTTTCACCATCAGCCATTAACCGCAGCAAGTGCTGACAAACTTTCTCAGTTTCTCACTCTGCTTTCCTTTCCCTTCTTCTGCCTTTTTGGCCATCCCCTAGGATGTTTTTATTGACATTAGTGGGATACTATGAGTTAATGCAAGTTACCCAGGTACACACAAGGAGCTGGCATGTGGAGCTAGAGCCCAGTGTAAGGGTTACTCACCTTCCACTACCACCATTGCAGGTTTTGAATAGGCTGTGCCCAGGCTGTTCTTGGCTACACATCGATACTGTCCCGCATCTTCTCTCTGAACATTGTGGATCCTTAAGTTCCCTGAATCGAGGACAGCAATGCGGGCGTTCTCCTGCCAGAGGAGGGAGGTGCCAGAGGTGAGGGTGGGCTCTGCATAGAGGCTGCACACAAGCAACACTAAATATCCATTTGCAAAGATTGAGCTTACATGCATGAAAATTATTTGTGGTGTTCTACAGCTGAAGAATCGGGGGGCAGCTCTTCCTGCTCAGCACTGACATGACACACACCCCCATCCCTCTTTTTGCAGATCAGTGAATTATAGCTGCAAAAGAGCCCTGAATCTTAGCTGAGCAACTCAGTAGCTCTTATTTATGAGAACACTCATAGTGCATTCAGGAGCATCTGGCTGTGCTTAGTAGTAATAAATACATATAATGTAATATATAGATACACAGAGAATGTTTGGTTTATAGGCAGAATTATTGCAGACATAGATATTTATGAGACGAGCCCTGGATTTTCCAAATGCTTCATTCCTAGCAACTAAAATTTACAAATGCTGTAATTGCTGCCAATTGCTTAACACAGTACCTTCAGCAAATATTTAGCATTATTTAAATTTTGTTCTCTACTCACCTTTACAACAGTTTCTCCTTTGATCCACGAAACAGAAGGTTTTGGATTCCCCATTGTAGTGCATGGAAGAACAGCCTTTAACCCTTCTATTATTTCCACATTTATAGGGGGTCGGGTTATTTTGGGTCCTAAAATTTTAAGAGTTAAAAATTAAAGTTGAACTGAGGCTAAGAGTACTATAACAGGACAAGTTCAGAAATTACAACAAAACCTTTGCTGCTGCTACATTGCTGAAAGGCAGAGCAGTCTTAGCAGGTCGCAAGCTGCCTTGGAAAGAAAAACCTTTTATGCACAACATTCAGAGTTTCAGTTTATGGACACAAAAGCAGCTAACTTGCATGGTTATTTATTTTCAGGAGTGGAGTTTGACAGTCATTTGAATTAGGGCCTGGGCTAAAATCCAAATCCAGATAAGAGTATTTCCAATATTGAAGAACATTTGCATTCCAGGTTTTGACATTCTTCACTGAATAAACAGTTTTTTGTGTGAAAGCTCAATCTGGAGTGGTTGGTTTTGAAATGCTTTTAACCCAGGCTTGTCTGAGGCTCAACAAAAAGGGCATGTAAACTCAGTTAATGTCCCTAATTGAAGTATTTATAACTGTGTTAGTTAAAAGGGGAAAAGATCCTTAAAGAAAAGAACAGTCAAACTCCCTTAAAGTTAATATGGAACAAATTTCAACTAATTTTACTCAAGGGAAAACATGGCTTAGCTCACTCTGCATTGTGAGCAACAAAAGATCTTCATCTCAGTGTTTTGGGAGATCTGAAGTTTTGCCTCCCTTGCATGACACTGAACAGCAGAAAAACAACCTTCAGAGAGCATCACCTTCTGGCCCCCACCTGGAGGTAAATGAGTGTTGGAGAGTGCTGGAGAGTCACAGAATTACCAGACCTGGAAGGTCATGCTCATTAGCACAAACAAATCCTTTCCTACAAACAGATGCTTTAGCCAGGATGTATCTCAGCTGCCCTTTGAAGTGTTTGTGTAAATAACTGCAGCCATCTGAGTTCAGCTTCACCAAGCTCAGCATGTATATAGCCCTTTGCAAGAACCAGTCCCGTACCCTCCACATGGGATGATGAGATTTACACCACAGTGCTCCAGACCTTTCAAGAGTGTTGTTAAGGACATCTGAACAACATTTACTTGTTTTTTCCAACCTCAGGCATATATCAGATTAGTGAAATCTTATGTATAAAATTCAAAAAGGTTTATGCAGTATTGCTGCGTTTTATTTTGCTGCATATTTTCTGCATTGCTGCATATTAATCTATCAAATTGTACTGCTTTTACAAAGTTTTGTATGAAGGGCCTTCTTCAGAGCATCATTTTTTATCATCTGCTGTGAAAACCGTTCCTCCTAGCACGAGTGTGTGTTACTCAAAGTGAATAATCACAACTGCTTTTATGTAAGATATGATCCAATGTGCCATGTCTCTGCCTCAAGAGGCTGCACCCAGTGACACAGGAACCAAGGTCTGCCCTGAACACAGACCCCCAGAGGCCATACCTGGGGATCTGCTCAGGCTCTGAATTGCATGCTCTCATGGTGTCAGGAAGAAATTATGGTCCTACTTACGCATTTTCACTTGGAGAGCCCCACAGCTCTGCGCAGCCGCTCCAACCCCATTATCTGCCATGCAGCAGTACACCCCATCGTCGCTGTCTTCCACACTCAAAATAGTCAGGAGCTGCCCATTCCTCTGAATGCTGTACCGGGTGTCAAACAGCCTGCAGGGCACAGTACAGATTGTCAGGGGTGTGGGGACAGCCAGGGACAGAGAGAAGGAATTGCATTTGTATCTGTGGAACACTTGACAGCACTACAAATGGCAATATGTTTTACTATTTATTTATCGTATTTATTTTCTACCTGCAAAGAGAAGGGAAGACACCGAAAATATTGAGCTGGGCCTTAAGATTCAGTTTGGTCCTTACTAGATCATGCAGTTCCTGAATGTCACCAGCATGGTGGTAATTCTTCCTTCAGTCAGGAGATGGTAAAGTAAATATGTATCATGGGTTTCTGTCTGGCCAAGGACAGGCATGAGCACAAGTGATGTTATCCAGCTGGGTCCTCTTTTAGGTATAGTCAGTGCAAGGGAAGGACTACCTATATACAATCTGGAACTGGCTGAAGATATTTAAAGAAAACTCCTTCAGGTTAACCCAAAAACATGTTTTTTTGCTAAACAGATAATTTTATGGAACT
Organism: Jacana jacana; assembly: GCA_013400555.1. Classification (NCBI taxonomy): domain Eukaryota; kingdom Metazoa; phylum Chordata; class Aves; order Charadriiformes; family Jacanidae; genus Jacana; species Jacana jacana. The sequence continues at coordinate 37,348 of VZTM01002806.1, read as the reverse complement.
ATTTTTATTGTATTTTTTGGAACTACAGAAGTGTTGGTTGTTGTTTTTTTGGTTGGGGGGAGAGGGTGCATGGAACAACCCAAAAAAAAAAGCAAAGAAATGTGCTAAAGAGAAGAAGCTATCTGAAGATTAAATGGTACAAGGGTATCCTGATGGCAGACTTTAACCTGGAGACTTCAGGAAAGTAAAGAAAAGCCCTAAAGTTCCTAAGTTGCAGGAACAAAAGTATGGGATATTGTAACGAAGTCTGCAGAGCAAAGACTAATTCCATATCTGAGTATGGGGTGTGCAAGTGTGCAAGAGTAAGGGAGAGACAGAAAGAAAGGTGGTGAGAAAACAGAAGGCTGATCTCTGATTTTCATTGCAAAGCTGGAACAGTATAGTAAAAATTCAGTGTAACAAGATTTGCTCAACATTTCATAAATTCTTCCTTGTTTGATTTTCAAACCTTCATTAACACTTTTTGGAACCACTTTAATACAATAGGCCTTTGATCCTGATGAACGAGAGCAAAAAGTATCTGACCTGAGGACTGTCTCCCAAGCTATTACAAATACCCGACGCCTAAATATGTCCTGGGTTTTCTTCTACTGTTAGAAATCGTACAGCAATCACTGTGTAATCTGAATGTGTCATTTACAGCATTACAGGCACATATTTCCTTTCAACAGCCTTTCAAATTTGTCTTCTATCTCCCTCCTCTTTTTCACTCTGGGGAGAAAAACTTCAAAGTACTCATCCACGGTGTAAAAGATGTGCAGACTCCGTTCCTTTCTTTCTCTGAGGAAGGCTCAGCCCAGACAGTCCTGGCTTGGGCGAGGGGGCAGGTAGCCATTTCACTCAGCACAGGGAACCTGCCAGCCTACTTGCACAAGTTTTGACACCAAAGGGAAAGACACTTCCAGAAGACTAGTGCTGACAAGATCCTCTGTCCTGGCACTATTCCCATTGCAGCTGAATGTTTACATACTGTTTTGTTTTGAAGGTTAGCTTAGTCTTCTGTTCAGAATGCTGAGACCTTGGCAAGGGAAGAAAATATTGTAAATAAAATAATTGATATTTATTGCTTGCAATAACTAGCCCCTTTGAAGTTTGATACACACACACAGGCACATAAATATGTTGGTCTGGGTTTTTTTCAGAAAAAAAAAAAAGTCCTCTGATCTGATCATTTTCTATTGTGGAAATACTTGCATCCATGTTTTTGGAAAGTAACAGAAGTATTTTCAGCTTACCTATTTTCCTGTCTTTGGTTGGAGCCTTTGTATCCATAAGCACTGACTATCAATGCCAATACAGCTTTGAGAAAGTGAAATAGTTGCTGCTATTCATACTGCTTCAGAAGCCTCAGTAAAAGAAGAAAGAACCTGAGCTCTCCGGCCTGACCAGGAGAGCTTTTTTGATCAGTATTTTGAGACCAACTCCTTTTTGGTCAATGTTATGAAAAAGGCACTGTGTCTCAGAGAGAGTGGGATGGCTTTTGGAAAGGTGTGCTGGGCTTCAGGAAGTGGGAAATGGGGTGAGAAACAATCTGCTTTTCATACAGGTTTAGAACATAGAGTGGAATTTTAAAGACCATGGAGAGAGAAAGGTATGTAATCTCCTTGGTCCTACAGGAATGGCTTCTTCTCCCAGCTTTGTTTTTCAGCCATGGTGTCACTGATGGGGAAGGAATTAGAAGAAAGGTGAAATGATTTGGAAATAACTTCCATGGATATCCAGACCTCCATCCTGCAACAAGGCTGGAGTCAGATGGTTAGGATTGGGATTTTGCTGAGGTTCTGCTGCAGGCAAGACTAGATTTCTGAAAGCCAGCATACATATGTATACATTCTACTTTTTTCCTGTTCCAAAATGGTCTCCCTAACAGTAAGACCTTTTACTGCTGATGATTTATTTGGAGTCTCCCAAGCCAATGGTTCAAGAGATCTTTGGATGCCTGATAGCAGGAACAGTACTTCAGGTGAATATCTGCTTAACATGGACATCCCTTGTGGAGAGTGGGCCTTAACTGAGACTTAGCACAGAGTCTGTTCTGTAGTTTTCCCTCACCCAGAGATTCACTAACAATGATCAAGAATGAGAAACAGATGTGAAACAGTGTGGCAGACAAAATGTCATTTCAGACTTGGAAGAACAGGTACTGTTTTCTTTGCAGGAGACTGTCTACGGCAACAGAGCTAAAGCAGTGGTAGCAACTTCCATAACACTTTTCCAAGGCTGCCTTCTTCAGCAGCACCTTGATACCTGGTGATTAGTGACTGACAGTGCATGACAATGAGAAGATATTTTCCTATGGTCAGATTCTGAATTAGAAGCAGAGAGGAATGGCATGATATGAGCCTTTCCATGAAAAGTTTCCAAGTACATAGCAGACACTCTGGCAAAAAGTCTGGCAAAACCCTTTAAATATTATATAGCATCGTATACACATAAACTGAGAAATAGAGCAGATAGCATTGTTTCTATGGAAATCTGAAGCTGGAGAGAAAACTCCTTGCATCGCTTGCAACAGAAACCAACTGTCTCCAGTCTCAAGTGTATGAAGCTACAAGAGCATTACCCGTGTGACTCCATCAATCCCTAAGGAACACAGATTCCTATATAATTACAGCCACAGACTCTCTTCCCTGCCACAGACCCGTTTTGATGTTTCCAGATATTGCCTTTATCATGAACAAAAGCACTGAGGGCAGGAGATGCTGGAGAAGAAGGGGGCTGCTCCCTACCTGATGGGAATGCTGTTGCGTGTCCATGTAATCTCCGGCTCAGGGTATGACTCCACTACGCAGACAAACTTGGCCTCATCCTCTACCAGTGCATCCACAGTTTCCAGGGGAGTGCTGATCAAGGGAGCTGCACAAAGTAAGAGAAAATGAGTAAAACTCCTAGTGCCTCCTGGAGAGAGGCGTGAAGCCTGCCAGACCCCTTTGGCAGAAGCAGCCGTGTTCCTGCAGGATCATTCCACAGCTTTTTCCCCAGCACAGAGGAAGTGCAAGGAACAGTACACAAATGGAAGCCAAGCTGACCTGCCCTGGAATGGGCACAGTGCTTGCTTATTAACATACAGTACATGAGATTTGAGCTTCTTTGTCATTAATATGGGATTTGTTCCACTCAACTATTTACAATTTTTTAAAATAACACTGTTACATTCCACTACATTTTTCAAAACAAGGTTCGTAAAGGTCCTTCAGGTCTTCCAAAAGTGTGGCATGACTAGAACACACTCTCTTTTCCTCACCTTTTCTAACCAAGTAGTGCCAGGGTTGGTAGTCTAATAGCTGTGTCTGATGCTTATTATCACAGACCTGTCATCACAAACTATTTGAATGTATGTTTAGAAACATTTTCCATCGCCCTGGTAAAAGACTTGAAGCATGGCTGGAAGGGATCAAAGGATATGCCTAGTGAATCCCTTTCCCTGCGCATGGTATGCATTGCAGCCATTGCCTCCACAGGCACTTGGATGTCTTTTAATCTATGGTTGCGAGGGACACACATGCAATATTAGTTGGACTGGATATCATTGACAGCTGTGCTGAGATGAACGAGTTTCATACTGTGTTCCTGAAAGACCACCTTGAAAACGTACAGCGGATGCAGGAATCTTCCTGTTCCTCGCTGACTGCAGCAGTATTTGGCATGCTGTGTGTCTTTCCACAGGAAAATCCTGTCCACACTGTACCTGCTCAGTGCAGTACAGTAAGGTTTAAATTCAAGCAAAAAATAAACTAGACCAATTTTACCCCTCCCTCCGAAGAAAAAAAAAAGAAAAGGGGGGGAGGGGGGGGGCGGGAATACAAGACATTCCAGTATCAGTGACTGAGAATAAAAGAAAGCCTTTACCATAATGCTTTTCAATTAAATGGCAGTAAAAATTAGAATGTCATTGGAGTTCAGCTGGAATGAGGCTAGAGGATGAAAGGATCAGCTTCCACTCTCAGGTTTACGGAAATGTCCTAACACTTTTGAAATGTCATTAGAATGAAGCTGTCTCAATAATATTTCTAGATTACATCACTTTAGACTGAATAATTGGTAATGACTATACATACATTAAAAGATCTTAAAACTACTGCTAAAGTAGCACTAAAGATTATATTGACTAAACATTATTTAGAACACATCTGTGTCAGGTTTGCTGTTTAAAGATCACTGCTTCAAATTGTATCAGGCTTCAATATATTGGGTCATTTAGGGTCACCCTATGTAGAATTAATCATCCATATTGCACCCCAGATGAATCCCACGCCAGTGAAGCTCAATGGAAGATTTTTATAAAGCTTAAATTTCCTTGCTACTGAAGGTTCTCTGAGGAGAATAACCTCCACGGATGGCTATCCTGTCTGCTTCAAAGAGGATGTTGCTTTCTCGTGACAGAGTTTATTGGGTTTTGATGACATTAAGCCTGGCTGAAAAGGGGTTTTACAATCTAATTTTATATCGTATGTTTTTATTGCTGTTGTCTACATGCCTTGATGTCTGGAAGTATGCCTTTTTAACCCTGAGAAATATAAATTTTATAGTAATCAAAATTCAAAGCAACCAGTTTTATAACTGTATGGTCATGATAAGCACAGCCATTCTCACAAAGAATAAAGTTAGATTTGTACCAAGAGGTAGTATATGTAACAACAGTATTTTATTCTTTGGGTGAAACAAAGGCTGTCAGTTTTATACATTAAATGAATTAACTAGCAACAGCTACTTTCAGGATATCTCTTCAGTTCAATGTATGAAAGAATTATGCTTAGGAGTATTGTCTACAGGGGGTCTGATCTGGCGTCTCCTGAAAGCCATCTCTTGGGGTGGAATCAAGCCCCATACTTATAGAAAATACTGTCCAAATCAACAGAACTTTACCTATAGTAAAAGACGAAAGGGAACTTTTGTTTTTCATAGCTGCCTCCCCAATGCATCCTTGAAGTTGGAACCATGACAACAACAGCAGCAATGTGTTATTTTCTCATATGTTCTTTTTTTACCCTCCTGATATTAGAATTGAATGCTGGACCAGTGAGGAAATGAAGGCCGTGATCCTGCACATCAGGGCATGGGGGCTTAAGGCCAGAGATCAGAGGATGCACCTTGTGTCCTCTGACAAGGGACAGTGAGGGCACCGCCATTTTGAGGTGAGGCGGCGAGAAAGCCTCAAAATGGCTGAGGTGGTGCCCACTTCTAAAAGCCCTCCAAAAAGCTCAAGTGCTTTCCTGCTTTCTCAGGAAAGCAAGCAAAATTTGTGATGCCTTCATTACTAGGTTTTAACATGTACGTTCAAATGTACAGGCATGTGCAACATACAGACATAGACAGTATGCAGGCCAGACCTTCCCATGCGCATCCACTGGGGCTCACTGGCATATTTTAGGTAACCCTGTGTCTTTAAATAACACTGAAAATCAATTAACTTGCGTATCTGTGAAGCCACTCAGGTGCCATTTTTCTGGGTGTCAGCTGTAGTTTCCTGAGATAGCAAAATGACCCAAGGCTGGTCACGGGGCCCACAAGAAAGCCAAATCCCCTTCTATCCCCAGACCACCAGAAGCTTGTCTTGGGTTTTGGATTCACCAAAGGAAGACAAGCCAGGTAAACAAAACCAAGTGTAAAAGAGAACCCATCTCCCTGCAGCATTGCAGGCACCTGAAGATACTGCAGGTCTTCCAGTCAAAAAATGTTGAATTGTGTTTCCAGCTGATAACGCAAAACCTCTACAGGGCACCGCTGGGATGTAGTTGCATTTTAGCCTCTCTCAGGGAACAAGGTAATTCAGCCACCCATGAGGTTTTATGAAGGGATGCATATCTCCTCATTGCACTATGCCACTAGGAAAAAAAAAATAAAAACAATCCCCTTCCTCTTTGTTTTTGTTGTCTTTCCAAACTTGTCTTGCCACACCTTTCAAAAAGACCAGGTTTCGCCAACTTACTTAGGCACTTTGGGAAAACAATTAACATTTTTATTTCAAAGTTTTTTTTATAAAGAAGGGATATCTTTTTTTAATTCTTTCCTTTTTGAGGCCAACCTGGCCAACAATTGTAAGAGCACAGCCCTACAAGAGCAGCAATGTCAGCCTGACAGGTGAATGCTGCCATCCTCCTTCATGTTTTTAATTTTTGTTTTCCTGAAGCTGCAAAGTTTCCAGTATGCTTTGAATGGCTCCTGGCAATCACCATGCAGCAAAATCTTCTGTCCAGATGGCTACCAGATGGTACATCCAGAAGAACCAGTGTTGTACTTAGTACAGTGACTTTTCTGACCAGACTGTTTTCAGTTCTTGAGTTGGCAAATAGTACATGTGCCTATGTCTGTGTGAGTGTGTGTGCATAAGAGAGGAAAAATGCATAATAATTTTTATATTACATGCTGTGCAAACCATTCACTTATGTAGTTATGTACATATACTCTGTAAATATCTTATAGCTATTTATTGCTTCTTTGAGCTTTATATATTTAAAAGGACATATAGTCATGCAGAACACCACCAATGTTGGGCTCTGCAGTAACGGGTGCTACCAGTCATTAAAACCTGCAAGCTGCCTTTGACATGAAAAATGTCCATCCCACCCAGGCGAAACCTAAAGTTCCTATTACAAAAGGTCCTATTACATGTTCCTCTTAGACAAAGAACCTTTAATCCCAGACATAAGTATAAGTTTATTTTCACTGTTAGAAGCAGTGAAGTGACCACCGAAAGGAGCGTACTTCTGTCCTTTCTGGGAACGCTACCACACCTCCCACCCCACTGTTACCAGCGATGCCTTCCCCATTGCAAACCCCCCTTCAGCAAATAGCAGAAGCAGAGCAGGGCAAAAGCCCCTCCAAGCAAACCTTTGGGGAGCGTCTCGGCCAAGCTGAGGGCTGCCAGGGTGAGGACGTGCACCAGGGGCACCTTCAGCCAGTCATTCATGTTTGATCCAGGAGGCATCTGGCTCCTTCAGGCAAGGCGTGCAGAGCTCCCGGCCGGCTGCATTTTGGACGGCAGTTGCATGAGCAGAGCTTCTCCACTAATGACGGAGCAGGGTCTGCAGGATCTAAGTATAATCAGGAATTCTCCCACCCGGCGGCAGTGATGGACGTGGCCAGCTGGTGCATATCCACTTCGGTCAGCGTGAAAGCGTGGGGCTCATGAAACAAGAGAAAACAAATCCCTTCTGAATTCCTTCTAAGCAAACAGAGGGGAGTACAATGGGCAAATGTATTTCCAGGGCAGTATCTTACACCAGCGCCGCGGAGTCACCAGGCCTTTATTTCACCACTGCCTAAGTGCAGTAGTGGGAAAAATGCTGGCTACTGGATTTCCCTTCAGCTTGGTCCCCCTCTTCTTCATTTTTTATTCTCTCTCTCTCACACGTGCTCCCTCTGTCTTATTATAACCTCTCGTGATTGGCTGCAATATGCCACCTGTTGTCCTGCTGATCGCATTTCTTTTCTTAACAGACGTATTTGCTGGAGCAGGAGAGGTTGGCATTGGGGGCTGAAAGTGCCCTTCTTTGGCAAGGAGATTGCCAGTGTTGGAGAACTGCTGCAGCACACTGGAAAAGCAGAGCCTTGTCCCGTAAACAGACCCCAAAAAAGTGAATATCCACAGTGGGAGCAACATTTATACCTCAGAAGAAGGGGACCATTCCATTTCATTCCATTTCAACAGCAGCATCAGCCCAGGGGATTTGGGCATTGCTGCAAGGAAATATAACTGTTGGGTACTGGCATTATAAATCCCTCAGAAATACCTTATTATCCACCAGGTCTCTACCTAAAATGAAAGGCTGAAAATCAGAGCTCATTTTCTAGGAAGCTTTAGAGAAGCATCAGACTTGAGGCAATCTCCTGACTAGATTCATCCCAGCACAGCAGTCAACGTGACATCAACTTTTTTCCAAAATGTCAAATCAGTTGTACTGCCTGTTTTTCCAGCACAAATATTTACATGAGGAGCATTTGCAATCAGTCTTACCACTGTGGAAAGGCTGATGTGGGAACAACATCTGCATGAGCAGAAGAGAAAAGAATGAATAATCAGGCTGGGGACAGTCTAATAGATGGTAATGCCCTGGGAACATGACTCCAGATACTTTTCATCATGTTATCAGCAGAACAGATGTAAGCTTTGTAGCAAAAGGCTTGGTTTGAGGGGAGAGAATGATCAGTCACAACATATCACAGCAAAAGGTACTTAGAGATCTCTGGAATTTCCTTTATTTGCTGAACCTCTCAGTTTCAACCACTTCTTAACAGGCGTTTCTGCAATGAACATAAATAGTTCAGCAGTGCTTCCTCTGAGGAGCAAGTGTTGTAAAGCTGGCCAGAACTACCTCTGTGTGTGTGAATCCCAATGGTGCAGGATGGCATGATAATGGCAATGTCACTTTGGAGACATGCAATGGCTGATCAGGAGCAAAGATCCCTAGGCAAGTGCTTGTCTGCGTAGGAATAAAGGCAGAAACGCTCACCAAACATGTGTTAAAGTTCTTCCAGGAATTCTGGAGCAAGTAACAAAAACAAAGCAAAACAACAGGACAACAATGAAACAGCAATAATCCTATCAGGGAACAGAGAAATCCTGACTTATGGCTGAACTTGCAAATATTTCTTTTGTTTTGTTTAAGTCCAGTCACATCCAATTAATCTGCTCCATAGACATGCAACTTGGTCTTTTAGGGTAAAACTCTCTTCATGGAGGGACTTGACCAAGGACCTCTACATCACTGGAATCCAGTCTAGTCTGTCTGAGGACTTTGAAACTGCACCATCCTGTCCAAGTCCAAAAATTATTCTTTCCCTTGTACTTGCCAATCACAGCATTTAGAAATGACACCAACAGGGATACCTGTTAAATGCTAATAATGCCTTTGCATTTTTAGGATTACCGAAGTACTCCTAAACTCTCATTTTCTTTGCTTTAAAAATTTTATTAAGGATCACAGTGATCTATGCTGCTTTAAACTGAAAGGATATAAATTAACATTGTAAATGAGAGCAGAGAGTACACAAGAGCACAAGGTGGACTTGTTTTGTTCTCCAGCTACACATGCCGTACAGCTAACAAACAATAAATGTGCCAAGCTGGTGATCATCTGTATTCATCATGGAAAGATGTTTCTGTATGAAGTGAAACCAGTGGAAATGAAATACTGGTGACATGAAAATTTGTTTGACTCCAACCATGTTCCAGACTTACCTTACAGAAGTGAAATGTTCCTTGGATTTTTACTCCCAGTAATTACAAGTTTGCTGTTTGTTGGTTGTGAGGGTTGTTTTCTAAAAAAGCTGAGATGCATACAGTTTACAGCTAATTGTTATTTACAGCTGTTATTTGTAGCCATGCCCCGAGGCCTCTGCTAAGATGAGGTTCCAGCAGCCTACACAATTAATAACTAGAAGCAGTCCCTGCCTTTCACGCGTTGCAGGCGAGGCTTCTTTTGCACAAAGCTCTGTGCAGCAGCTTAGCTCTCTGCACTGCAAGCACCTCCACAAAAATCAGTTTGTGAAGTTCACTGGACAAAGGCAAGGTGTGCTGAAGCATTCATTCATCTAGCTACCATTTTTTCCCTTCGCAAATTGTTTGCAGGGTAACTTTTAATAAATACAGCATTTTTTGAAAAAAAAAACACAAGTATACAAAGAAAGTCAGAATTTTTGAGAGTTTGTTGAATAGTTCAGCTATATCTGTATTCCAGTTAATGTATTGTTGGCATTTCCCCACCACAATGAAGGGAAATTTGCTTTTCACTGCTAATAGTGGGCCATCCACTAGGACCTTGTCTCTATATGCCTCTTCTCTCCCTCCTTCCAAGTGCTCTGCTGGAAGCCGACAGTTTTGCACATTAATGCAATATGATTTGATCACTGGATACTTTGAAAACTGCCTTTTGCCCCACATAACCATCTGGGATATCTTCTCCCTAGATAATCCCAGATGTTCATCTTTCTGCAGAGGGACCCTATGAAGTTGCTTTGAAAATGGCCCAAATCACTCAGCATCTGATGACCCACACAGAAATACGTAAGTCGGCACTAACCCAGCCTGACCAGCATCCGTTTTAATGCAGTGTCACCAATGTCGGTGCTGGCAACCTACCTGAGTAAATACAGGGGCCACTGGTCTTCAGCCAGTCCTGCAGCCACCTGTTTGAATGCAGCACAGGTGCAGTCTCTGGGGTCTGAGACCAGATCTGAGGCCTCATACAACAGACCAGGAGCTCTTTACTTGCTTTTCAGCAGCAATGAGAATCTCTATAAATGAGTAGGTCACTAGTACTCAGCTCAATTCATAGAAATAACAATCAAGCCAGAAAAAGAGCAAGCCCTAACCTGATGAGTACAGATTCAACAGACAAGTGATCTTCAAACCCCAGGCTCCCACGTCATGTCCCCAAGCCTCTTCCAACCCACCCAGAGACCAGAAGCAAATGTACTGAGGGATGTATCCATGAGGTGTCTGCACACATATGTCGTTGCCTGTTCTAACCCTGTGCCTGGTACACCCTTTTTGCTTCCCTGCTCAAAGCTCTTGGCCACTTGGACACCGGTGTACTGATGAAATATCTGACAGTGAAACCCATCTGACTGTGGGATAGGCCTTCCTACACAGCAAGGAATTGAGGGCACGTGGCCGTGGGACTATGGGCACACCAGTCCTCCCAGCCTACCCTGCCTACAGTGCCAGCAGCACCTCAAGGCAACTTATGCTCTTGGTTGTATGGTGTGGAAAGGGCACCTCCAACAGTGCACACCAGCATCTGGGGAGGAGGTAAATATTGGTTTGGTTCTTTTATGACACATTGCAAGCAACTCTCGTTTTTTGCAGTGACCCTGAGTGGAAGCAGGTGTTACAGCCACCACCTCCAAGGGATTTAACCCAACCTGCAACACACGAGTGGCTGGTAAGGTATTTGGGCTTGTGTTGGGAGAATATGCTGCATTGCTTCTGTTCTTTGTCCTGCAGTTGTGTAGGGGGGGAGTTGTTGTTTGGGTTTTGTTTGTTTCTTTTAATTGTCAAAATGAAGGAAAGTCATTTCTCTAAAGTCCTTTGAGAAACACGGGCCTATCCCAAAGCCCCACTTATTGTGCTTAAGTTGCAGGTTTTCAGGCACAGCTGGCTGACCTCTGCCCTCAGCCATCTGGACCAATTTCTGATCTACGAACTAATATTTCAACACTTACTGAACTGATGTCTGTGTGTGATGAACACTTAGTGATGTCTGAATCTAAAATGGTTTCCTTTTCTGCTCTTGAGATTTTGTGGGTATTAGGAAATGTAAAATTCCCATTAATTTCTTGCTAACCACTTGCTATAAACTTTGCTGTAATTTTTCAGCTCTCGAGATCTGTCAGTACAGAACAAGACCAATCTAATCTGCTGTCCTATATTTTGTGGTGGGGCAAAATTATGTAGTGTTATGAGGGGTAATTACTGTAGTAAAATAGCTTAAATACTGTAATGAAAGACAAAAGTGCCTTACCATGCAGCCAGCTAACTGACATATCTAGCACAGAGGGTGAGCTGAATGCAACATTTTCATAATATATGAAATTAATTTCTCTGCTGGGAAATCTGCCCCCTATTGCACTACAGTGTCCACAGCAGCCAGTCCCACACCATAACATGGGCAAAGCTTCCACCCTTGATTATTCTCTCCTCTCTGTGAGGATAATGCTGCTGCTGTGCTGATTTGGGATGAGTCAGAGAAGCCCATGTTTCCCCAAACAGGGACACCACAGGCAAGAACACCCCTTTTCCCCCAGCTTCTGATTTCAGTCCTCCATTTTCTGACTGCCTTCAGAGGTGCAGTCTGTGCAGCCAGGAAGGCTGCCAAAGCACAAAACCTCTTCTCCATTACATGGTTCCACAACTCTGGTGAGTGTGAGACAAGACCTGCCTTTAGAAAGAGTTATAGCAGAGCCCAGGAGAAGCCCCCAGGGAAGGAGAAAATTGTTGTGGATTTCCAGGCCACGGGGACTGTGCAGAGGAGATCACCTCCCTACAGAATCTCTTGTTGCAGGAACACACAGATGCTTCAGAGCAGGAATGTGTTAGGCATGTAACATATCATGTTGACTTCGATCCCAGAATACTGCACCTTGTAAAATCTTACTCTCACCAAGAAGCAATTTCAACCTGTTTGATCTGACAGTAATATTAGCAGTCACTGCATGAATACGGGCACTATATAATAGAATCTGGTTATTTCATAGTAGAAATCCTGCGTGCAATGTTTTAATTATTGTCAGAACCTCTTTTAAATGTTCAAAACTAAAATTAAGGAAAAGCAATGAAATAAATCTATCTACTTTGATGCCTCATGTCAGACTGAAAAATGTTCAATTTTCACTTTTTGGCTCTGGTTATTTGTTGTTCTTGACTGCTGTTTTAGAGTGCACAGAAGCAAAATCCAAGAAGCAGGAGCTGATAGGCGTGTCACAAGCAAACACACAGTTTTTGATTTCAAATATTCAGCCTCCAGCACAACTGGCTTTGAGTGGAGGATTGTGGCCCCATACACAGTGTAGAAATCAGCTGCCCTACGTGATTTGTACTCATAGGCCCTTACATACCTTTCCCACCCATCACTATGGCATCTCTGAAACACCACAGCATCCCTCTGGAGCCAAATGGGATCTGGCAGGCGTTACGACCTATGCACATGATATGAGGAAATACTCGAGTTTCAAAAGTACCTGCACCCATGCAATGGCATGTCTGCCAGTGGAACAGGACACCTGAAACAGAGCTGCCATGTCCTGCCAGCCCATGGCAGGTTGCCACAACCGGCTGCAGGAGGTGTGCAACACGCAAGTCCCAGGGGCATCCTATCCCCTTTCATTTCACTGAACCCGCGCAGCGTGCTGCAACATGCGAAACAGCTTTTTCTGGATGAGGTAGCTTTTTTTGCTGCCATGATAGGAAGAACTTTGCAGCATGTGTAGCTCTGGAGTAATTTGTGGCATTTTTAGATACTCTACCACATGCTGAGAAATATTTTGGGGGGTTTCAGCTATATGCATTAAAAACAAGGGACTCAGTTCTGCTCCGAGTTAACCCCAGGCGACCCCGCTGACGTCAATGGAGTGTAACTGAGAGCAGAAGGTTGCCTGTGATCTTTATTTCTTAGGAGTTCACCTGCTGCTCATTTGAAGCCATAATCCTTGGTGACATCCCAGTCATTTCTACGGGAGACAGGTTTGCACTGAGGAGATCAGGCCCCAGTGCGAACTTCACTCAGTGCAGCATTCTTGGCTATAGTGAATTGGACCATCCCAATATCCACCTCCTACAGCAGCCTCACTGGCTGCCATGTAGACACTGCTGCCTATTGTTTGGAAGGAGGGAGTCCAGCAGCCCCTAGGGCACTACAAATGAGGGATAGGTATGGGATAGTGCGCAAGCCTGATGAGCCTAGGGAAGAGGACTGGACAGTGAGAAGAAACTTCTGCAGCTTCTGACTCTGAAGTACAGTGCACACAGCCTGTGGGCCTGGCCCTACAGCCCGAGTGTTTGGCCAGCACAATGTGTTTCCGTCACTTAAGATACTGTGTATAACTAATGAATGGTGGATCAGCAGTGCAGTTGGTCAAGATATAATACAGATGGAGGTCAAGGTCAAGGGCTTGCACCAAAATCTAAACTGAAATTGCCGGTGGCTAACTCCTGAACCATTCGATATCTACCTGCTGGGGAGGGAGTAGCAAAAGACAGTATTCACATTATGCCCTGAAAAGATGGTGTTAATGCAAAACTCTGACTCAAAAAACATACAGGGTCACCCTGGGTAACTCTGTGAGGATGAGACTCAGAAGATGGATTTAGAGCCTTTCCCAAGAGCCACGTCTGCTGCTGCCAAGGAGTGACCTCTACATACACCTGCCCTGACGTGACATTCTCAGAGAGCAGCTGGAGGGCACATTTGCCCAGGTGAGGGTTCTTTTTCACCTCCACCATTCCACCTCAGTTGGAAAGGGGGTTTCTGGACACTCCTTCAGCACATTTCAACTTTGGACTTTCTTCCCCCACCAGCAGCAGATTTGCTGTGTATATGTGGTCTAGGAGGGAGGAGGCCACATTAGGGAAACCCACATCAGTTTAGCAATGCAGATGTTCCTTGGGAGCTGTAAGATACAAGATCATGTTTGCAGTGGTGGCTAAGGCTTTACCCTGTCTCAGACACCACACTTGGCAAGAAGCACCAAGCTCTGGGCTCCAAATCAGCCTGCAATCAGGTGGTTTTAAGTGTCAGTGTTTCCATGGAAAGCTTTTGTCTGGGAAGTTTTCATAGCATTTGCCTTTTTTTCCCTAAGTATTAGTGGCAGCTCTGGACTGTCCAGAAGAATAAAAAATGCACAGGGTCAGATTCATCTCCAGTGTGTCTCTTCTGACCGGAGCAGGCAAACAGCAGGGCTGGATTTCCCCCTCCCCAACACTGCACTTAATGTGCCACAGCTGCTGAGCAGTGCTTGCCGGCATGTCTGGAGCAGGCAAGGGTTTCCCATGGCAGTCTCCTCATCTCAGTGCAGAGCAGGTCACCAACCTACAGTCCCATCCACAAGCCCTTGGACAGATCATGCAGCTCCATGGTGTGCCATCAGCTGCACCTCTGCCATACATCAAGGGGCAGATCATCACAACCCAAATCCATGGCTCTTCCACAACCATTTGGGGATGCAGAAGACGGTGCATGAGGAGTGTGCAAAGGCAGGGCCTGGAAATCCCACTTTCACTGGCACCAAGGGCCCTGTTACTACTGGTGTTAATAAAACAGTTGAAGATGCAAGACGGAAAAATCAGGATGGACTGGAATTTCCTCAAAATATCTGTAGACTTCCAGCTGGTGTAAGTTGTGAACATTCCCTTGGCAATAGTGGAGTTGTACCAGTTTGCCTTTGCTGGAGAACTGGACCTGTACTTCATATTTGATTAATATCACTGAGACTTCATCTGTTTGTCTTATCTGCACATCAGAGGTTCCCTGTGCAGCTGCCATGCTCTGTAAACCCCTCTGCTCTCCTATGTCTAATCTACAGCTGAAAAAGAAGTATTTTAGCCCATGGAGACATTTTAAATTAAGCTTCTGTGAAAACTTGTGCCACTGTGTGGCATCTAAATTACAATTTCAGTGGGTGTTTCTTCCTACTTTAACAAACTCGTAACAGGAGGCACATCCTGCATTTTTAATGTTAAGTTTCTGTTAAAACTATGGATATTTTATAACACAATAATCCAATGAGTAAGGTGAGAAATCCAATTTCTCTTCATTGGCCCTAAAGGAAGTGAGAAGGCTCCATCTGTAACAGTAACCTACCCGCCTACACTCATGCTGTTGAGCCTCATAAACTGGATAGTGTCCTGACTGCCTGCTAGCAAGGACCCATCCTAGAACCCAAGCCGACCCTGAGAATTATTTTAACATGGCCCAAAACTGTGCCAAAGTGCTCATAAACCACTGAATAGTAAGGACCTTGACCTTCCAGCAATGGGAGTGTTTCCCACTGCTGTGCTACCTACAGGTATACACAGGGCCACAACATCCAACTGAAGTCAGGAACCTCTTTAGTGCGGCAAGGAGAGCCGAGCATTTTAGTCAAGGCAAAAAAAATGTGTCTTTGGGGTATCTGGGTGTTTTTCTCTCCCCCAGCATATGCAGATCGCAGAGCTGTTCTCCCTACATGCCAGTGCACTTTTCACAGCAGCAGGAGCAACCTGCTGGAACAGCCTTTCACAAGCAGCAGCCACTTTCCTTTCTACGCCCAGCTGAGCAGGGCAGTTATTAGGCAACTGTCTACAGCTCTCTGCAGAGAGCCTAGCCCCAGCTCTGGGGGCTGTTGTCACTCGTGCCAGCTGGCGATGCTTGCCCCATGCCATGCACTCAACCCAGCAAATCCCTCCCAAACACTGCTGCCCATCCCCTTTAGCCCAGAGCTGTAGCCCAATAATTCACAGTGTCACACTTCCATGGAGGCATTGTCTTCTTCCCACACAGTTCCCTCCTTTGCCTCCCTCAAGCATGGAAAAGCATTGCACAGCCCGTCAGTGATTGCAAGTGGCAACACCACCCACCAGCATTGTCACAGGTCAGAAAACAGGGGATGCTTTTTCTTCCAGGAGCCACTTCAGGGAGAGGAGGGCATGCTCCCAGGGCAATAGACAACTTACTATCCCATATTGAGGCAGCTAAAGGAAGAATAAATTGCACCTGTGAAGTCACAAAAACACATGGGATGTGCTTAGAGTCAAATATGGAGCCAAAGTAAACACACAGGTACTTCACAGCAGTTGTGTCTGTGCTTTAGACATCAGGAAAAGAAAGTTCCCTGCTATCCTTGGTGGGATTTGCATCCTGAAGAAAGTTTCATTGTGGAAATGGTGCCAAAACTGATATATCTGGCAACCAGGGTTTTTTTACAGACAAGTATGATTTTGAAATTGTAAACGTGCTGCAGGACATTTGTTAAGGCACCTCCAAGACAGATGTATGACAGAGGCTCCTGCGGGCTTGCTTCTGGAATGTCAGATATGCATTACAGAGCTACAGTGCTCAAAACATTCAGGGAAACAAAAATCCCTGAATTAGGCAATGCTGTCAGGCTAAGGAAATAAGAAATCAAGCTGAAAAGCTGAACAATAGTTGTATTTTTGAAAATACACTGGTGTCCCTGAGGCATTCAAAAATCATGAGTCAGGTCTTAAAAAAAAATCATAGTTGACTTAATCACAATAGTTGAAGGGGGTTAGTAACCTTGCGTTGTCTGCACTATTAAGGGTCACATTTCTAAGTTCTTCCGGAAAAACTCAAAAATTAACTTTTTTTTGTAATAAAAACAGATTCTTACATAAATTTATAGCCCTAGGGGCTGAGGCATTAAGCGGAACATCAGATTATGTGATAAAATCCCAACGGCTGGAAATGCTGGAGCAAAGCTAACTTTTGTAGCCCTGGCAATAAGTTTGGGACCTAGTTCAAAACCCCATATCCACAGGAGCAGTGTGCTCTGGTGGAGTGATTCACAGCCATAATTTTTTCAATCTGCAGCTTTCAGATGGTGACTGTCAGAAATTACATGATAGCCCTGTTCCAGTCAATGGAAAAAGCCTCTCTGTATAAAAAAAAAAATAGAAAAGCCCCTGAGGGGTAGACTTCTCCAGTGACAAATTAACTAACATGACAAAGTGTAGAGTTTCAAAGGACCTTCTGAGGTTTTATGAACTTTACTCAAGGAGAATGAGTTTATTGTATTTCAATAGATACACCAGGTTCCTCTAAAACTTCTCCCCTTGTATCACATTGTGGTGAAATCCATGTGCAGCATGACGTTTGGCTAAAATACATTTCTTTATTTGCTAACAACTTGGCTTTTAAGGGACCTAAATTTTGGTTCGAAAGCAAGAAAAAGTCTCAGCTTTTGACACTTCCATAAGCCCTTGCAGATGCCAGGTCTCTCCTAGCACAAATCAGAGCTCTTCCCACCAACCAGCCCCTCATACTGGGTGATGGCCTGGGAGCCCTGAGTCTCTACCATCACACTGAAGATAGACCTGGGATGAGTTCCCAGTCTTTAAGGATGTCACAATGCACTTCACATTGGGAGAAACAATACCTGTATTTGACTGGGGACAAATCCGTATTTAGAAACAATTCCAGAAGCACAGACTTACCCTCACCTCCACATCCTCTGCACATTTGGGTGGGTTTCTTCTGGAACATAGGTAACTGTAGTGCTCTACCAGACCTCTCATCCACCCCCAAGGATCCACCCACCCTCGGTTTGTTGTCATATGTCACACACTGACCAAACGCACAGCATGTTTTTCAGAAAGTGTGTATCAACATTTCCAGCAAGTGCACTCCATTACAACTTATTTGCCAAGTGATGTTGAATCTGGTCATGGCTCCATTACAAAGGGCAGGGCAATATATTCTTTTGCTAAGGAAAGGGATGAGGTACCTCCTCACCAGACCTTGCCCTTAAAAGCAAAGGTACTGCCAGTATTGCACTCCGTGCTAAAGCCATCCCCATCTGCTGCTCCCTGCCTGTCAGAAGCACAGAATTACACAATCCTTTCTGTGCAGCTGGTACTTGAGCAACTGCAGCAACGTCTAGACTCTCCTCTCTCCTACGTGAGCTCCGAGGCATCATGGACACAGACTTTGCCCCCGACTAAGCTCCTACAAGGCTTGGTAAAAGATCTGTGACCCTCCTCGTGTGTCAGTCAAGTCAAGAACTCACATCCATCAGTCCTGTCCTCCAGCAATAGCATTTAGGATTTAGGCTGTCACATACAGTACGTCCCTTTCAGCTAGGTAAGAGAAGTTGGTGTGAGGGCTAATGAAGACCTACTGCCTTGTGGCAGTGACCCTGCTGTTCCCTCTGTGGCTGTAGTACCTGCCTGTGACAATGCACACTCATCCTGCATGTCCAGGCAGGATAGGAAACACTCTTTTGCCTCCATCCTGCAACTGCTTGACCTTAGCATCAGTGCTGGGGGAAAGGAACAGGTACATGTGACCAGAGATGAAACTGGGTATGATTCAACAAGGCCAAGTGCCAGGTCCTGCACTTGGGCCACAACAACCCCATGCAGCGCTACAGCCTTGGGGAAGTCTGGCTGGAGCTGTCTGGCAGAAAAGGACCTGGGGGTGCTGGTTGACAAGCGGTTGGATATGAGCCAGCAGTGTGCCCAGGTGGCCAAGAAGGCCAATGGCATCCTGGCTTGTAGTAGAAACAGTGTGACCAGCAAAAGTAGGGGGGTGACTGTCCCCCTGTACTCAGCACTGGTGAGGCCACACCTTGAGTGTTGTGTCCAGTTCTGGGCACCTCAACACAAGAGAGATATTGAGGTGCTGGAGCGAGTGCAGAGGAGGGCAATAAAACTGGTGAAGAACCTGGGGCATAAATCATATGAGGAGCAATTGAGAGAGCTGAGACCGGTTAGTTTGAGAAAGAGGAGGCTGAGGGGAGACCTCATCACTCTCTATAACTTCTTGGAAGGACGTTGTAGAGAGGTTGGTGCTTCTTCTCTTCTCTCAACCTCCCAGAGAGGTTATGTCTCTTCTTACAGGTAATTAGCAATGGAAAGAGAGGGAAGCTGCAAGCTTCAGCAGAGTAGGTTTAGGCTGGACATTAGGAAAGAATTCTTCCCAGAAAGAGTGGTCAGGCACCGGAATCGGCTGCCCAGGGAGGTGATTGAGTCTCCATCCCTGAATGTTTAGGAATTGATTAGATGTGGTGTTGAGGGATATGGTGTAGGGGAGAACTTGTAGAGTAGGGCTGATGGTTGGACTTGATGATCTCAAGAGTCTCTTCCAACCTAAAAGATTCTATGATCCTAGCTATTGCTCAAGTTATACCTGTCAAGGAAGGAGTTCACATAGGCAGCAGCAAAGAAACCCAGAAAGAAACTAGCCCAGCCACAGCAAACAGAGAAGGGAAAGGGATGGTTCCTAAAAGATGTGGGAAGGGTATGGGAAGAAGCAGAGGCTGGCCTTGAGAGATGAAGGCACTTGGTAGGCTGGAAGGAGGTCTTGTAGACCAAGGAGGATTGTGCTAGTGGAGAGAATCAGAGAATCAGACATCAGTGGTGACATCTGGCTGAATGAGGCTTGGTGTGGTCACCCTGACCTCACCAGCATATTCAACCAGCCTGCTCTGTTCAGAAATTCCATCCCTACAATGCAAGCAGGCTCACTTAGACTTTCCCGCTGAGTGGCTGCACATCGTGTGTTTCCAATGCTACCTGCCCCTAGGAGAAGCCCACACTGAACACCACCACAACAAGAGCAGCTTAATTTCTTCTTAGCAAAAGTTCAAAGGGAGGTGGACACAACCTAAAAGGTATAACCTTGGGATCTCAAACTGAGAAACTTAGGACCAATCAAGGGTGCTTGGAGTCAGTAAAACACAAACTAGAGTACACCTTGTGCCTTTCTCACCATCCTTGTGCTGGTAGCCTGACTCTGCTGCCAGTTTGCTGGCTTAGTAATGTTCTTTAATCCCTATGGATGCTATGGAGGCATCAACCACATTCAGCATGAGAGGAGCTATACAACATCCAAAGCACTTGTAGTGAGCAAACACTGATACCTGCGCAAAGGGATAGTCCCAAAACAGCTGCCAAGGTGCCAAAAATCCTGTTCTAGTGATGCACCTTAATTTTAATGTCTTCATTCATTATGAGCATATTTAAAAAATTAAGTAACAACTGTCATAAAATAAAAAGGATAAGCTGTTGTTCAGAAGTAGGTTACAAGGACCTGTTCCACTTCTTTTACAGAGATATGCATTAATTTCAACAGGTTTTGAATTACAACAGGGAGTCATCTAGAGAAGCTTTTCCTAAGTAAGTTTTTCTGTGCATTGAGTATTGTTCCTATAGATCCTTATATAGACTGTTGGCAATGAATGGAACTCTAAAGAAAGTCTCATGATTTTTATTTGGATTTTTATCTAATCTTTGGATCATCATTGTTTAACAGTGTGAAGTGTTTGCTTTTATCTGAAAGCTTTTTTCGAGTCAGTTAACACTGACCATTGAATATTGTCAAATTAAACTCTCCCAAACACCAGGAAAAATAAGTGAGGCCTTCAAAAGAAAAATGCAGTCTGGGAATAATTCCCAGGAGATTTTTGGCAGACAGAGCCTATCCTAGATTCAAATTACTGTTAATTCATAGGAAGAGACCGTGGACAATCTTCCCTTGGTTTAATTACGGTCTGATTCATGGCAGTTCAAATCTAACTGAGTTTGGACTACTAAAACATCTGCAGGGGCATTTCAGGTTTGAGGAAAGGCAACACAAACAGGATTTTGTGGTGCAATGTCCATTTGCTGATATGAGTATTACCCTCACTTGGTACACAAGGCAACATCCTTTGTGGTTTGGTTTTAAAAGTTAGTCCCTGGCAATGGCAAGTGAAAAGACCGACATGATTCATTCTGTGCACCGCAATGAGGCAGCACTTCAGGCACATATCTGAAATTGTGCACCCTTTTCATCCCCCATAAGCTTGCTTGTTCAGCAAGAAACTTGTGTGGTTAACAGTATCTGAATTTCCAGGGACAGAGGTTCATAAGAGCTCTATAGTGGGGATGTGCAAGGTACTGAACCAAAGACCATGTTAAGGAATGTTAAGGATGAGCTTGTGAGGTTATCATCAAGTCAAAAGCCAGTGAGGAGTTCAATTGTGCAATAAGGTCATCTTGGAAGTGAAATTCTGTCTATATCCAAAAAGAGCCATTGCTGCATGAGTTTCCTCCTGTGTTGGCTAAAGACACACATGTAGAATAATCTGTTTCCTTTGCACATGCCCTCCATTAAAAAGACAGGAATAGGCCTTGGATGTTATTTAATATTCATTAAGCTCCCAGAGAGAAAGCCATCCATTTCCAAATGAGTCAAGCTTGAGCTGGCTGAAGGCCTTTCATGGGGAACACTCACACTTGGCCACATTTTTGCTCTCTGCTGAAGATCACAGCCCTTAAGAAGTATTATACTGTGATGTGAAATTACATATAGTCCAGTGGGTGTCTTAAATCTCTGTTTTGAACTTGTAGTGCTAAGACCCTCCAGTAGTACAGGAAACTAGCATTTGGCAAGCATGTAGTATTGGGCATCTACAATACGAGGATTAGATCAAAATTGGTCTGGACACCTTTTGTCTCAGATTTGGTCATTATTATGAAATTTCATTAAGGAAGTCTGTTTTCCTATGACAATTTCTTTGCCTGGGTGTGTTCCCTTTAATTTCTTTCTGGATGTTCCTACATACTCTGGTATGAAACCACGAGGAAATTCATCCATGGGCTGTGGCAGAAAATGCTGTTGCTCGTGGCTGAAGAGCAAGGGTACCAATAGCACATAAAACTGTAAGAAATTAACACAATGCAACAAGTCTAACAGGAAAATTAAAATCTTGACTGCTGGGATACCAGTACCCGTTCTTCCCAACGTGCCACTATAACAATGCACAAGAAAAAACGCAGAATTGACTTAGACTGGATGGGACTTTGTTTGGATCCTACTCCTGCAGCTTCCATCTGCATTGTGCCTGGCCAAATGAGACTGTGAGCTTTCCAACACTGAATATAATCCTGCTGAAAACCTTGAGCAAGTCCTTACCAGGATTTTTCATGAGCTGCTTTGATGCCTCCATCTCTGATTTCCTTCACAAGGCGTGGTTCTGTCACGGGCACAGATTGGGGAAAAGTACATTCTTTCAAAAGCAGAGAATCTGGTTTGTTTCTATATTACTGTTTATTTTATGACAGTGTAACAAAGCCAGTAAATGTTGTTAAGCCAGAGTCAGTATTAGCAATGGAAATAATTACTACCACTTTAACTGACGTTTTGTTAATGTTACTGTAGCACTGTCTCATGAGTCATGACAGGATGGAAATTAATTTGTCACTGCTGTAGGTCTCTTTCTTTACTATAAAGCCAGTTTCTCCTCTTAGAATCATCTGCTCAAGTGTCTGTAAAAGAGCTAATAAACCAAAAACATGCTTGAACATCCTTGTACGTGCTGCCTTCTCCGTGGCCAAGACATTTTAAATGTCATTTTGCTTAGGTAATGGAACAGTCGTGTGAAAACTGAGGGCCTGGAGGAGGCACCTCTGAAACTTGTGGAAAGGCTCTGGACTCCTTCAGCCTTTGAAAAAGTAGATTTTTACAGTCTTCACCAAATAAAAAA
>VZTM01002806.1:0-14647 GCA_013400555.1 Jacana jacana | reverse complement strand
AAAAAAAAAAAAAAAAGTGCTTCCACAAAAGTGGAACTCATTTCCTATCAATTCACAACTAAGCCAGCTATCCTGTACCCAAACTCAACTGCCAGCAGGGCAGTGCATGGAGCCCATGTGGTCCCCTTGGCAGCAGCTGAAGTTCTTCATTCCTTCACATCCCTTCCAGGATGACACCACCTTGTGATTCAAAGGCTTCTTGACAATAGATTAAAATATCATAAGACTATATAAAGAATAAACAAGAGGCAAGAAAATGCATATTCTACCTGGTGACCAAAGGAGGACCCTGCAACCACTGAGACTGGAGCATAGGACAAAGGAGGAAAGTCTGAGAGTGCTGGGCTGGTGCAGCGTGCAGAACAGGAGGGGAAGGGCAGACCTTATGTCCAGCCATTCTGTAGTGAACTGTAGGCAAGAAGACACAGTTTGCAAAAAGGATCATTCTGGTTTACCTATTAAGGAAAGTTTTTCCATGAGGTGGTCAGCCACTGGAAGAGGGGCTTGAAGATTTTGCTGGAAAAAAAGCCTTGGAAATACTCAAGTTTTGACTACACAAGGCACGCAGCAGCCTGTTCTAACAGGGCCTGCTTCATGCAGGGGGATGGACAGCCAGACATCGCTTCCCACCTCAATTATTCCATGTGTTAATAAAGTCTTTGGAAGGTTTCTTGGTTTATTTCTTTGTCTGAATAACTGTCTTCTAATCCCTCTATTTTCTCTGCCTTGGATTTAGCAAATTCACAATGTTTGAAACAAAGTTTTTAACCAGCTTTCCATATAAGGGGATTTTATTGTAAAAAATCCAATGGGAGAAAATAGATAGATTACTAGACAAAAATATTTAAAGTGGAAATTCCCTTCCAATTTTCCTTTGCCTGTTGAAAGAGGGATTTGTTCTATTTGTGATACATTTTGCCACTATCTCTGAATATGTTCAGCCCTTTCTGCAATATACCCAGACTGCAGCTGCCTGTTCAGTCTTCAGCCAGTGGCATAACCTGCGTTTCCCAGTGTGGAGCTGGGCTGAGCCAGCTGCAGACTTATCTGACTTCATCTGGAACTCTCCAGATCTGCTTCCAAACTCTCTCTCTGAAGAGTGAATAAGTAGAAGCCCTAATGCTAAACTGTTTCAACTGAGGAGTTTTTACTCATTTCCAGTGCTCAAATAATCCTTTCTCTGTTGTTAAGTAATTTCATTTTATGTATTAAACTTAGCCTTTACTGTAACTTGATTTTTTACTAAGTTTGAGGAGTGTCCTTTGGGGGTTTTTGTGATGTTTTAATGTCTGAAAGTGACGCAGTCAGAAAAGCTGGAAGAAATTAGACTTATGATGAAAAACAACTTCTTTTGAAAACAGACTCCAGCAGTGAGGTCTAAGGAAGCCTGAGGCTCTCATCCACATGTGCAGGAATCTAGCTTTGTCCCTGGGAAAGTATGTCTACTTTCTGTGACCGATGATGAATCATAGCCAATAGCTTTCCTGCCTTGCACTTCAAGGTGTGCCCACAGAACACCTCCATCTACTCCCTTCAGGTGGGCTGGTGCACCACTCTGTGGCCCCAGGATCTTTGAGAAAATGGTGGTTCACTTTCAGCAACTTCCTACACTCTCACAGAGGTTTGCACATGGGGCACATGCATCTTAAGGCATATGCATCCACCCGCGAAAGCAGCTGCAGACATAGGAAATGTCAGAATTCTTTTCGTTGCTTCAAACGTAGTTTAACACTTAAATGTTTCATTATCCCAGGATGTGCTTCAACAATACACAGAGGAAATAACAGTAGGCTTTCCATCTGCAAACTCCATTTTTCAGGTGAAATTTCAGCTCTTGAAACCAGACCCTGTTGTGAAGCTCCTTCCAAGGGGCTTTCTGTGAGTCTGATGCATATTCCATAAGTCCTGAAACAATACAATACCCCCCTCACAACACAGGTAAACTCCACCATTTTCCTCATTTCATCATGGGTGTGTGGGTTTTAGCACTGCAATGATATAGATGCATATTTAAGACTTGAGAACAAACAGAACATTGATAGTCAATGGTATATTGGTCAACAGCAAGGTTCTCTCTTGCATCAGGCAGAGGAGTCTTATCAGCAAAGGACCTGAGGAGGGGAACACAGGTTAGAACATGCCAAACACAGCTGCTCACCTTAGGGACTAGGAAGGGCTGGCGTAACTTCTTCCTATCCCAGTGGCAGTTTCATTTAATTTCGTTCTTTTGGAAAATGCTTGGACCTGCCTTTGTTCCCAAAACTGCACAAGTTTCTCAAACCACTGCCTGTGAAAAGTGTGACCACAGTGTTGGTTAAACACAGCTTTCACAGCACTCACAAATTAGGACCTGGGGGGTTATTTTCTCAGACTGACTGAACAAGATGCCAAACATCTGGCAGCACACTTGAAAAGGCATCATACCATGGCTGCTTCCTATCTCTTCCTCCATCTCCCAGACCTTCAGTCTCTTGACCCATGACTTCCACAGCATACACTCACATATCTTTTCCAAAACTGATGAATCTCATAATCTGGCAAAACAACACATAGCAGAAGTGGAACAAAGCTACAAATTACTTCAGTAGACATTGCATTTTAGCATCTGGACCTATCACGGGTCAAATGTTATGTTGCAGTGCCGATGGAAGCCAACAGCCTGCCTCCATGAACACATGCATATTTTTTTAATTATATAAATGAGAAAACCTGGAATCTTCTTGTAGATCAGATTATTTCTGTTGACTTGACATGGACTGCAACAAAGAGCTTTAAAACAAACAGGATTTGGCTTCTATAAAGTTATTCAAGCATACATCATCTTGCCTCCTTCAGAGAGGTTTAGCCTCTTAGTTCTCAGAGAACTAAGCAGTAGAGCTGAGCATATCCAGCCTGATATAGGTCATGAAGCTCTTGAGATATCTGTTTTTCAGAGGTGCTTTATTTTTTCATGGGTGTACAGATGCAACCACTGAATGGCATATGGAAACTGTCCAGTGTGTGATTCAAGTCAAAGAGAGCTCTCTTGCAAGTTTGACAAGTCAAATAACTAATTCCTATTTGTTACCATTGATCTAAACAACTTAGATATTCTTCTGGGTGAGGGAGAATGGGCAGACTGGCTAAATCGTGAATGAGGCCTATCAACATCTCTGTTGCTTCCGCAAGCTGCCTGTAAGCGAGCAGCTTGCTCTTTGTGAGCATCCCTTCTTGGTTTCTTTAACGCACTTGCTTTGGATGTTGTTAGCAGCACTGATTTATGAGAAGGGGAATGCCTGTTCATAAGCAATTACATGGACATCATTAAACCAAAGGCACAAAACACTTGTCAAATGTTAACAGTATCCAATCATTAAAATCTGAGACAGGTGTAAGCCAGCAACATAGAGGTCATGAGCATTTCCAGTAAAGATCAGCTCTGATTTTCATCTCCTCTTCTGTTTTGTCTTTACTTTCAGCCCTTGAGCTACAGAGGGGGAGAAAACTGTTACATTTTAGAAATAGGATGGCCACTGCCTGACCTCCTCCATAAGTAAAACACAGGTGCAGGCCTGCTAGTAGCTTTCCCATGAGAATATTGAAGAATTTTAATTCTCCAGGAAGAATCCTTCTGCTAAGCCATGTCATATGTAAAAGATATCATCTAAATATCAACTTCTCAAGAGAAACTAATCATGTGTTCCTTAAAAGTGTGCTCAGTACTGCTTGAAATCACCTCCAGCGTGTTGTTCTTTGTGAGTATACTGACATCTCCTGGTTGTATCTGGAATTGTGGCCAGCTCCTGTGCAAAATACGAGTTTCTAGGAGGGATGTTCTAATTTTTAGCTTAAATTACAGTGTAAATTAGTTTCCAGGAAGGTAAGTAACTCAAAGAGGGGAAAAAAATCGATATGAAACTCGAAAAGCAGAAGTTGGGATTTTTTGTCAGCCAGCTGTTTCCAAAGTGCCCAAATAGACACTGAAGCCTGGAGCGCTACAGTCCAGGGACACACAGGGCCACCAAGGGCAGGACTCAAATCTGTTTCCACCATTCGCTGCACTCTTCAGATGGAGGTAGGTGAAGTGATTGTCTGGGGGATGCTGACCCAGAGTAACCCAGCCTTGTCCTTTCCCCCTGACCCCTGTAGGTGCACTTACACATGTGCTGACCCAAACCATTGGTGTGACCATGCATGCTTAGAAGATCAGCTCTGTTCATGCCAGAGCATCTCCACAAAGACAGCTGAACCAGGGCAAAGGACAGCTGAGTAATATGTGAAAATCACACCACAGATCATCCTTCTTTGTCACTAAAAATCTGAGGGTGTCAGACAAGAATCTTTAACAACATCTGTGTTTTGCGTGTAGATACAATTTTATTGTTGTTTTTGGTTTCAGGAGATTCCAGGCAAAATCAAAACTCCTGAGAGGGAACACCTGAAATGTTTAAATCAAAAATACTGAAAGATGGTCTAACTTTTTGTCCTTTCTTTTCTTTCTGTGTCCCTCACAGCAGAGATCTTACTGATCTTTAACTGCTTTTCTGATAAGAAAAATTGCCATACTTCTCAGTTGCTTTGTATTATTTATTTGATCAGTAAATATACTCAGTTTTTTAGTAAAGCATTGTGTAGGGCTAAACATTCAAACTATGCCTGACTTGGTTGAATTTTCTGCAGTTCTAGCCAATGAAAGTTTGTTATGCAACAGTTATAATGGAAGTGAGAAGAAAGTGAGATCTGTAATTTAAAAAAAAAAAAAAAAACAAAAAAAAACCACCTCTCTGCATATAGGGCTGAGCTGCACTCATATAGCTTGTTCTCAACATTCTGTGTAAGATATAAAAAGCCTAGAGCAGAGGCTGACTCACCAAGGCTGTTCACCAAGGCATAGTCACCACCTCCCTGGTGAAGGGCACTGTGGAAAATCTTCTTGCATATAACTTCAGTTAATTAATCTGTTTCAAGGAAATTTAGCCTTGGAAGCTGGTCCCTGATCATCTCCCAAATGTCTGAGCGGGGACTGTTGTCCTTCTTAGGGTTTCAGTGGTACTAAAGGTTTGTGGAGAACAAGGGACGACCAAGATGGCCATATCTGCTCCCACCACAAAGCCATAAATAACTAGAGCTGGGACTCTGAGGAGGTCTGAGGGAGTGATGGAAGTGACTTTGAGTCTGCACTGCAAGCAGCTCAGTGGAAGCTGTCCTGAAAGGGAAGAGACAGGGATGTGAAGAGGAAAGGCAGAAGATATGGTGCTTGGCTGTGGAGATTGTTCACGTGGTATTGATTCGTCTTAGAGCTACACCAGCTCAACCATGCAAGTTGTCTCTCTGGAACGAGATCTTTTTCCCCATGAAAGTGGTACTCAGGGAGTGGGGGAAACAAGAAACAGGGATGCTCTTCACACAGGCAAAGATTATGTAACCAATTTATCACTTTCTCATGCAGTGAAAATTGGATCAGATGTTCACAAAACGGCCATCCGTTACACACACAAGCATCATGTAGCAACAGCTGCTGTGTCCACAAGCTGCTGAAGAGCAGCACCTGGCAACAGGAGTTGCCTGGGGAGCAAGCCTAAAGCCACTCACCACAGGGCATAGAGCCTCCCTTGTGGGTCATGGCCCCAGCACCCAAAATGCATAAGGCCGAACAGTGCTCATCTGGGGATGAGCTGAAATGCCTAAACACTCTCTCTGCTTGGTGAAAGTAACCTGGAGGCAGTATGCTGGGGAGCAAGCCCAATATTCATCCCTGTTCATCAAAACAAGCACAAATGTCTTGCCTAAAGCCAAACAATTCTTTGTGGGCAATTAGTGGTGAGGATAAGTCTGGGGCTCAGGCTGTAATTATCATCCAGGTCCCTTTAGTGATGCCTGTTACACTGCAACATAAATTCCCTCAGAGATATCCTTGTTACTGCAGGGGACCTGATGCAGGAGACAAACTGCATGAGCCAGAGTGGTTGTACAGTGTGGCACAACAGGGGAAGAACTGTTGCTTGCTCACATCCATGCCTCCTGAAGAAGAAAAAAAGGAAAAAAAAAAAAAAAGAGTGTTATCTTGTGAGTGGGATTATTCCAGTTTTCATATGAGTTTACAGATGATGCTGCACTGACTAGTTAGTTACATTTTTCATTAGCCAGTGGCCATTGCCTGTCTCCCAAGAAAAGTGTACTCCAGCTGGGCAGAATTAAATTTAACTAACCACCTCTGGAAAGCTCAAAGTATTTATCCCAGAGGAAAAGGCCGGAGATTGTACCTCTGGCCATTCCTATTAATGCTTAGGGCAAATTGCTCTCAACTCCAGCTTTCAGAAGCTGTGAAGAGTGTTTTACTCCAAGGAAGACCCACACTGCACTCCTCAGCAACATCTGCACAGTGTCTCAGCTCACAGCACGTCTGCTGCACTTCAGTTATTTTGTGATGCATTTCCCTAAGAGCACAAGAACTTGCAGGCTTGGAGAGATGTGAGCAGCCTCTAGAGGACAAGCAGGTTTTGCTCAAAAACATGTGAGACTTCACTGTTTACAATCTGCATTTATAAAATGTCATAAAATCCATGCCAGCCCCTCCTCCTGGCTCTCTGTCCTAGCTTGGCTGGACCTCGGTGATGCCCACACAGGAGCAGCTCTGGCAGGGTGCACGGCCACCCACAGCAAAGGTTGCCCTGTGTGGGCTCCTTTGATCTGGACGGCGGGCAGACTTCGTGACAGGGGGAGCAGCAAGCAAATGTCAAGCTGTCTGTCAGCTCTGGCCAGAAACAAGGCTTGTGGGGAGGGGAGTGCAGAGCTGGCTGGAGAAGCCACCCTTCGGGTTTGGCCTTTCTTGGATCTCTGAGGTGCTCTCCCCAGCTCTGTAATGTAGTTTCTCATCCTTCCCTAGGCAATCTCAAAAGCCTGAGGGGGAAAGGATCAAAGTAAAATTACTATAAAATATTGATTCAACTCATAAAGCCCCTGGCAAGGGGAAAATAAGAACAGTAAATGTAAGTCACACAAAATTGGGACTGGGAAAATGTCTTACCTGCTTCAATGGATCTTGGACAAACCCTTCGTAACAAGATTTTATCCTTATCACCTTCAACATCACTCTCTGTCCCTTTACCTAAAATGTTGTGACACCAGGATTTCAGATGTCAATCTCTGCCCACACATCTGTCAGGGCCTCTGCAGGGCCATCTCCTGTGGCTGAGTCATGATGCAAGTGCTCACAGACGCTGCAACAGGGCAGACAGAAGAGGGCATGAGAAAAGAGAGAGAAAATATTACTTTCCTGCCTCTTCCAATGAAAAGACTCTTCTTCTACCATCCTGAAATGGAGAGGAAAAGATCTCGACCTTCAAGAAAGTGGCAATACAGAGCTGAAACAGAAACAAAAGGTGATTGATCTTTAAATTTAACTGAGTATTTATGTAGTTAGATTCCCTTTGGATAAACATAATTTTAAATGTGTTGAAATGGCATTATTTGACATTTTAAACATGCATTTCTGAGGAAGTTGCTTTAAACCATCTATTTTCATGCAGCCTCAAAACAGTTTCTGGAAAGGACTTCATCAGGAAACTGCCATTTATTGACACCTGCTCTGCAGTGTGGGGCTTTTCCCTGCCTCCCAAACGGTCAAGTGACGTGAGATCATGCCTGCTCCCATTCCACTGTGTGTCAAACAAAAATGCCTGAAAATCTCAGTAACCGATGGGTGTTAATTTTCTGGTCAGAGCCCTCAGGCAGCAGAGCAGGTTCAAATGTCATTACACCTGTAGGGTTTCGGCGGAGGGGGGTGGGTGTGGGGTGTGATGATTATTGGGTTTTTTCAGGTATATTCCAAAGCACAGCTCAGGTTTACTCCTCAGTTTTAAATCAATATTTCAATATTCACCAGTAGTTTCAAGTACGCTCTGTTCAGCAGAACCAGATGGGCAATATGTATTTTTCAGGTTTGAATCGCTGTTTGAGAGAGAGAGGTGTTTGCGGCCGCCCGAGAAGCTCCTGTCACTTGGGAGCTGTCTGCAGTTTCACCGAAGCATCACCAGAGGGTAGCAGCAGGATGCTTGGCGGTGGCCTGTGTTCCTGGTGTGTGAAGCACGTTTTGCTTTTGCAGGACCCGTGGTGCCTGCTTCTACGCAACAGTGAAGACCTTTCTTTATTCTTGGCATTGATGGTCTTTGGAGGCTTCCCAGCAAGAACCAAAATGATCCTTTTCAAGACAGTAACGAAGTGAGCAAAAGAGAAAGTCGTGTATGTCCCACAAGAACGTCAAAGCTCTTTAAATGCTTTCCACTCACTGGCATGGGCGTGGACAACCACAGTGCTTGTAGGTGTGCTGGCATCATTTTCCTCACTGCTGCTTTTGCAAGCTGAATTTGGGGGTGTCCAGAAACAGCTCACAGCTCTGCAGAAGCAGACAACCAGCATAGGCAGAAATACATGGCTGACCTATCAGCTACTACACCAGCCTGTGTCTGGCATTGCTGGACCAACTTCATAGGATCATAGAATCAGAAATACATGGCTGACCTATCAGCTACTACACCAGCCTGTATCTGGCTTTGCTGGACCAACTTCACAGGATCATAGAATCATAGTATCATATAGGTTGGAAGAGACCCTTGGGATCATCAAGTCCAACCATCAGCCCTACTCTACAAGTTCTCCCCTACAGCAGATCCCTCAACACCACATCCAATCTACTCTTAAACACAGTCAGGGATGGGGACTCCACCACCTCCCTGGGCAGCTGATTCCACTGACTGACTACTCTTTCTGTGAAGAACTTTTTCCTAATGTCAAGCCTAACCCTACCCTGCTGCAGCTTGCAGCCATTCCCTCTTGTCCTGTCGCTCATTGCCCGTGAGAAGAGACCAGCACCAATATCTCTACAGTGCCCTTTCAAGCAGTTGTAGAGAGTGATGAGGTCTCCCCTCAGCCTCCTCTTCCTCAAACTAAACAATTCCCATCTCCCTCAATCGTTCTTCATATGATTAATGCTCCAGGCTCTTCACCAGTTTCATTGCCCTCCTCTGCACTCGCTCCAGCACCTCGATATCTCTCTTGTGCTGAGGTGCCCAGAACTGGACACAATACTCAAGGTGTGGCCTCACCAGTGCTGAGTACAGGGGGACAATCACCTCCCTACTTCTGCTGGTCACACTATTCTTTATGCAAGCCAGGATGCCATTGGCCTTCTTGCCCACCTGGGCACACTGCTGGCTCATGTTCAGCCGCCTGTCGACCAGCACCCCCGGGTCCTTTTCTGCCAGGCAGCTCTCCAGCCACACTTCCCCCACTGTTCTTCCTAGGTAACCTTTTCTCCCTGGAGGAAAGGGGATAATATTTTCTCCCTCATGTAAAAAATGGTATGGGCAGGAATTAGTGTTTGACAGTTGCATGGTACAACCATGACCTGTATAGTTTTAGTCAGTTTCCACTAGATGATGCTGTAGCCACTTCACTAGATAGAGGCTGTTCCTCTTAGAAGGGGAAAAGACACATTCTAAATTTTACCTACAAATTTAGTTGAAGCACCGTTTCTGCTCATCAGTTCACACCCAGGTAGACCCTACTCTTTGACAGAGTACCTCAGGGTACTCTCAGCAAGGTGTTTTGCATATATAACAACAGAGCTTTCAGCCTAGACGTCTTCCCAGCTACTTAACACTGAGGATAACACTGAGGATAACTTAGTTATCCACCCAACAACACCCACTGTTGCTGGTTGTCAACAGTGCCAGCCTGCAGTTCCAGCTCTCTTCTATCTCTCTCCTCCTTTCTTCTGCATGGGATATTATCTAGCTATCCTAACATCAGAGCTCAGTCATCTATTTCCAGCAGCCAAGCAGAGCAGATGTCCAAAAACCCTGCCTCATTTAGCTGGAAGCTCAAATGATTCTTCTGGTAAATCTGTGATGTGGTAGCAATGGGGATCATAATTTTAGAAAAACAAACCTTAAATATCAACTTTCAGCAGTTTTAGCGGTTGGTAGAAAAATGAGAGGGAGGGAAGTTGTACACATTCCTCTGTGAGTGACTTTCTTAATGACAGTCTCATTAAGAATTACTTCTGCCAAATGCTGTTTACTTTTTGCTGTCAAATCTGTCTGAATTAATCACATGCCACTCAAAAGTAAGCGTTGTTCTCCTCTGCTGTGTCTTCCTGAGTGACACACAGACCAAGTGTGAGAAACGGCCTGCCAATGGCTCCATCAAGCAGCCTGCTTCAGTACAACACCTGAAAAATGAAAGATACCGTGCCAAGCCTCCATCATAGCCCAAGGTCTCTCTTACTGCCCTCCCATGCATGCAGTTACACAGCCACAGCATGGAGAAAGCTTTACTCTACAGAATTCTCATCTATGGAGCTGGTCCTGAATTGCCAGCTGGTTCAAAAGAGATATAAGGCAAGAATCTTACTTCAGTCTAGACTTGGCCACACACAGCTTAGGACTGAGAGAAATCAAGTCTGAAGGCAATAGATATGAATTTGGTAGGGCACAATGATCCAGACTGGTGGACTAGAAACACATGAGTGAGTGGTACACCAGATTAGATTAATTGTTCTCGTTTCCAGTATCACAAAAACTGCTACAGGCTTTAATGTGGTATATTCATGGGGTAGCTGGACTCTTGAAGGAGTCCTGAGTCTTTCATTCTGTGATCATCTCTTTTTCTGCAGCGCATGTGGAGTGCATACAGTTCAGTATGCATCAGTGGTATTTATTCTGCCTTTACAGATTAATTAAGGAATTCTTCTTACCACATACTTGAGTGACAAAATATAACTGCCCTCTCAAACACAGACTGTGGCTTTTGTTTCCTCTTCTTTTCTCAAGATGTCTGAGATTAAGTAAAATGTGTTTCCACCAAGGTTGTCTGACTTGTCCTAGGCCTTCTGGGTACTTCACAGGCAGTTGTTAGATCCATATGTGCCCAAGTCACATGGTCAGCACTGCAATATTTGGGGTCTGGTTATAGTTGTGAAGACCTTGACTGACAATCCTTGATGATGTATAAATTCTTTCTGATCTTGACCAAAATACATGACTTCTAGGTGCTCCAATTCATGCAGCAGCAAAAAGTGAAGAACTCAAGTGGAAGTGAATCACATTCTTCAAGCTACCAGTTCCTGAATAAACTGTTGACAAATGGGAAGGAGAAATAATATTTAAGAACTCTGAGCATAGCAGGAGAAGATTAGCATGTTGAAGTGATCTCTGATTCTTCCACACAAACAGCCAAAGCAGTGCTCAGAGAGCCTTCGGCCTCCCCCATGGGTTACATACAACCTAGTCAACTACCATCGCTGTTCATCCCCCTGCATGCTTTCCACAGAACAGAGGCCAGTGGCTGGATAAATGACAAGAGGCAAAAGCCCTGTGCCAGCCTCTCTCCACCTAACCTCCATGGCAGGGACATTACTGCCTCTGTGCCATCACTTCCCTACCTGCCTGACTCCTTGCTTTAAGACAAAGGAACAAGGAAACTTCATAAAACAACAAGCTAAGGCAGCATTGTTGCCTTTCCATCAGGTTTGTCCTTACAGTCAGGAAGACCACACACACTTGTAAAAAATGGTTTCTGCAAAACAGAATTCCCGAGAGAGAAAGCAAGCAGAAGGGATATAGCAGCCTGTGTCTGCCTGCAATACCTTTTATGCTATTGCTTTTACACGTCACTGATTTGTTGGTAGTGGTACTGCAACAATGCATACCACAAGTTGCTCTGTGTGCTGAAGAACAACTGTTCTCATGCTCTGTGTCCTCTGTAGGGCATCAGCAGCATCTAAGAAATGCCTGCTAAAGCCACCACATGCTTTGTGTTGCTGGGGGCTCCCTCGGTGTGATTTGGCTTCCCTGATGTCTAGTAAAGGTTAAGGTTGCACAGCTGCCTTTTCCTCCTATGGTGTCTCTCTTCCTAATGCCTGGTGTGAAGCTTAGAGTAACTGAGTATCTGTTAGTGACTCTAATACTCTGTCATAAAGGGTTGTCCCTCAGGTTCAAAACTATGTGGGATGCACAAATTATGTATTCATCTCGGTTTCCTTATGCTGAAAAGGCAACAAACAGTATATGACAATTAATTATTATCTTGCTCATATCCAGAGTGCTTATAGTTCAGTTCTCAAAGCTGTAAGATTTATATATGTAGAAGAAGCCAACAGCCTGATCTTCAAAGCTGCTCATGATATAAGAAGCTAGTCGGGACAGCTGATTATTGCTGTTGTGGACCAGCGTGGAACATGGGGTCTACACATGTGCATGCAGGGAAGGCAAATCAACTGACTACTTGTGAGTTCTTTGAACACAAGGCTCTGATTTTAGTTTTGCAACTGCACTGCGTCCGAAGTGTCATTGTCTAAAATTGATTAAAATGGGCATGATTCAAAGAGAGGTTTGCAGTAGGTGCTGGGTCGCTTTTACAACAAAAGGAAGGACCACCAGCTCCCTCGCTTGGCTTGCAGATGAAGGGGGCTGACTACACTGCATACGGTAGTCCTTGGATTTCATGGTTCTCATCATGAGGATTAACTATATCACGGTCTTAGAAATCTAGAGGATTTTGCACCACCATCCTTTGCCTTAGCGCTGCTAATGCTATGTCTAAAAAATCCTTGTCAGTTTGACAGAATGAGCTAATTCTATGCAAAGACAGTTTATGATTTAACTGGCACTAGTATGGTGAAAATCTGTTTGTTCTCTGGCACCTCAAAATCTCTAAGCCAAGTATCATGGCTGTGATCCAGCTGAGCCTTTACTGTGCGTGTGCACTCTAAACACATGTGTTGTCTTATCAGATCTAAGCACTAACATCACCAAGAGCCATCATAACTGAAGTGTTCTCTGGATTGCATATAAAAGAATTCGTCTCTTCAAAATGGATCTTGAATATCCTTTTTGCCTGAACTTTTCATCGTTCCTCATCTTGAACAGAAAGCTCCTTTAAGAATTTTTTTGCAACCAAGGAAGCAGGAGCCAGGGGAAATAGATTAAGAAATGCCCCTGCAAACGTGAACAATGACAGTTTCAAGTTACCATGAACTTGTACACAGTCTTTCATAAGTTTGTATAGTGAGACTTGTACTGCATTATTTTTGGAAGCTGGGTGGGGTTCCTCTTCAGTCAGACATTTTCAAATTTCTTCTGCTCTCTGTACAGGGCTCTCAGTCTATCCCATCTCTTGGGTGGTATCTTGAGATCTGTCTGCTGTTCCAAGGCTCTGACCTAACAATTGTTATGTTTAAACAACACCTCCGGGAGTGAGCTTTCCCTCTCCGTCTGCCTTTAGGATGGGTGGGAAACAGACTTTCAGCTCTCAGATATGCACTGCGCTCTGTTCTCGCTGACTCTGTCCAGGTTAGCAGACACATTCAAGAACACAAGTCCTGTGGTGACATGCTAGATAGGGCTTACAACAGAACATGTCCTGCTGCATTAGTAAGTGGCTTGTTCTCTGATAAACTGTAAAGCTGCTCTATCGCATGTTTATTGTACTTTGAGGTACCTGAAGGAAACAAGATTTTCCATCTTGGCACTGTTGAACACCCATGATAAAACTATTGACCTGCTTACAAGTGGGGAAACATTCCAGTCATGTAAACAGCAGAGATTTATTTTTTCCCCCTGCATTCCTAGAGTAAGTTGGCTTTAGCTTAGACCATAACAACTTCTGTGTGTGGTGTTCCCTTTGCTGCCTCCACACACATAAATTGATCTCTTTAGAACCACAGGCTGTTGGCCACTGAAACAAGGGGTTTCAATATGTTATTGTAAAAGTCAACAAAAGATTTTTAAAAAACATCAAATGACCAGCTCTGAAATGCATTTTTAAAAGATGTAAAAACTGCCATGCTGGGTAAGGCAAAATTCTGCTTTGAGCAGCAGTCATTTCGAACATTGGCCGCTAATGACAGCTTAAGAAAACTATAAAACAGCACAAGTTAAAACATCTTATTTTTCTTCTGCTTGTAAAAAGTCACAGCTTCCTGTGTCTAACAGTTTAAGAACTTCACATGGTAGCTACTGAGTTCAGACTTGAAGTACTGAGTTCAATAGAGTTTAATAGCCATACGTGATTCTCTTCTCTGAATCTACTGAACCTATTTTAACCCATTCATACCACTGTCCTCTACAATATTCCATCCTGGGTGAGTTTCAGAGTCTAACTTGTGTAGTATGTAGAGTGGAGAAGAGGTCAAAAAAAGAGGGGAAATAACTTATTTTTGCTGGTTTAAATTGGATGTGTCACATTTCAAGTCCATTGCCTTCAAGTCTTGAGTTTTTAACAACAGTAGTTCTCAATCCTCTGTGCTTATGTTTTGTATAGTTGCATTCTGTAGTTGCATTCTGGAGAAGAGAAGGCTCCAGGGAGACCTTATAGCAGCCTTCTGGTACCTGAAGGATGTCTACAATAGAGATGGGGAGGGACTCTTGATCAGGGAGTGAAGTGAAAGGACAAGGTATAAAGGTATGAAACAGGGGAGGTTTAGATTAGNGTGAGGGTGGTGAAACACTGGAACAGGTTCCCCAGAGAAGTTGTGGATGGCCCATTCCTGGAAGTGTTCAAGACCAGGCTGGGGCCTTGAGCAACCTAGTCTTGTGGAAGGTGTCCCTGCCTATGGTTCTCAATCATCACATACCTATGAGCAAGAGTTATTTCACATATTTGATGA
>VZTM01002802.1:226898-249499 GCA_013400555.1 Jacana jacana | reverse complement strand
CAGTTCTGGAGGCAGGTTCTGGAGATGGTCCCGGCGGTATTGGCGCAGGGTCGCGCCGGGGCTGAGCTAGCAGCGGGCGGGCGGCTCTGCAGCCCCTGAGAGCCGTGTGTCCTCCTGCCCCGGTGTCTCCCCCTCCTCGGGGGTCTCCCGCGGGGGTTGATGTGGCAGCCCCCGGTGCCTGCAAGCTCCCTGCGTCATCTACCAAAGCCTGTCCCTTGGCAGCATCTCGCTGCCTGGCATCTGTCTGTGGGTGCTTTGCCGTCTGGGAACTAAATAACTTTGGAAATAAAGCTTTGCTCATCTCGTAGTCCAGAGCATCCTGTTTGCATCTCGCCCTGAGAGACATGGGTGTAAGTCCCTTTCCAGCTGCCAAAGTCATAGGCATGGCTCAGCAGGTTCTAGTGACTCCCTTTCCAGCTCATTTGGCAACTGTTTTCTGATGTGGAGATGCAGACGGTACTGACAGAGCGTGAGGCACTTGCCTCTTGCAGAGGATAAAAAAATGGTGTTGGTAGTAAGTGGGTGTGTTGGTTAGTTCGGGCAGTTGCCACCACACTAATAGGGCTGTCGCTGCGGGGAGCGTTATGTTGCCTCTGGAGTCGACTGCTTGGCCCCACTCAGCGAGCTTCCTGTAAAATACAAGAGCCTGTGCTGAGAGGAAGCGATTCTTCCACAAGGCAGGGCTGTGACTCTCGGCAAGAAGAGAAAACAGCGCTTTGCTACTGTTAGATCTTCTCCAGGGGCAGGGTTGTTCCCGGCAGCCGCAGTTTAGTTTTTGTTCTTTTCAGCTGGAGGCTGGACAGCCCCCTGTGGTTTCAGCAGAGCTTCCTGTCGCCAGCTACCCTGTACAGTATGTGGCCCAGCGAGTCTAGGCTTGTTGCTTTTCTAGTCTCAGCTGCCTTGAAAGAGACCCACCCCCTTATTTGGAGGACAGCACAGTATGTGTTTTTCTTAGGGCTGGGAAGCTGGTGGATGGTAAGAGGGGGAAACTTCCCCCAGTACCCTTTTCTCACTGCATAGCTCCGCTGCCTGAAAGCTGAGTTGACAATTCAGAACTTCCTTCTGTTGGTCTTTTGCCACTATAAGCACTGCTGTGGTTAGAAGCTGAGCTAGAAGGCAAGGAGAGGGCTGTTGCCTCTCCTGACATGTAAATTGGTGTCCTGAGGAAAAGGAAGTGTTTAGTGTTGGCAGCCCCATTTAGTCTGCCAGAGTACTTGATTTCCTGCAGTCTCCAGTCTGCAGAGGAAAGACCTGAGAGGTCTCAGTACCTCTCAGTGGTACTTAGACCAAATCAAGAGGGAAAGTACTTCAATATTGGCTGTACATTCTATTTGGAAAGTTGGAGCCCGTTGTGATTAGAGTGAGCTTGATAAGAACACAGGCCTTTCTGTGACAACCCAGTCTGGCTCCAGCCCTTTCTGGGAAAGTTCTTCTGAGCACGTTGTGTACAGGCAGTCCTGGTCAGATCTGGTTCTCCAGAACTGCCAAGCCAGTGATCAGTTTACTGTACTGCAAGGAAGTCGGTAGCTTGCTTCCTTGTGTCTACAGTCCTCCTGCCTTGCAGAGAGGAGGTACACAAGGATATGAAAAGGAGTCAATGAAAAACTAATTGGGGGAGGGAGGATATCAGTGTGCAGGAGAGGAGGCAGTGACTTCTGTTCCCAATCCACCATTTCTGTGCATGTTGGGTAGATGAAAGCTGCTGGGTAGGGTGGGAATGGGATGCAGTGGGTAGCACTGTGGGTCACGGATGGGTGAGGGAGGAGACTTAATCACCTTCTGGCCTGTGCCTTTTTGAAACTGGAACTCTCACTGTGACTGTTAGATTGTTCTTATTCTTTACTGTCAGTAAAAAAAAACAAACACACACACACACCAAACAATGTCACTGGTCGTGTCCCTCCCTATTTCTGTCCTCTGGTTTTCACAATGTGGGATGCAAACAGCAGAAACAAACCTAAAGAAGTTCCATTTGAGTGTTGGAATGAATGGCAGAAGAGGCTGTGACCTAACACAGTGTTTAGTTCTCCTCTCTCTGAAACTGTCAGTATGAGCTGTGGAGTATTTGGGCAGCTGACACCTATAGAAGTTCCTGCTGGCGTAGCATCTAACTTATGTCTTGTTTCATTCTCTGACCAGGCAGAAGATGGGAACATCGAATACAAGGTGAGCCTTTTGAGGTTGCAGAAGGTAGCCTTCCTCCTAGAGGGTTATTTTGCAGTAGTAACTTCACCAAAGACAGCATATGGGAAACCTGTCCATGGGAGGGACAGAAAAGTATACACAATACTAAGGAACTATCAGTCATCTTCTGTGTCTGTGTGCCTAGCAATACCCAGTATGCTGGACTGGAAGAGTTTAATCTTAGTATTCATTTTTAGGAATCTATTTTAGGAGATGAGACCCACGGTGTTTTTCATGAAATCTTCCTTTTGAGAGAGCCACAGGTGTCCCTGATAATCATTTGTCACTTTCTTGTGGCTATTTTGCCATTTGCATTTACTTGTCTCCTGTGTCACCAATAGGTCCCACAGTGCTGTCTTTCCCCCACAGCAGGCAGGGTAGAGATCCCTTTACTAAGATGCAGGAGGTTTTTCTACCATTTGTACGCACCTTTGTGAAACCCTTTCTCACCTGCCCTGTGGCTTCTGTGCAGACACTAAGGTGGGCTGTGTTTTCTAGAGGTGGGTCAGAGTTGGGGGTCTTGTTTCATGGTGTTGGGTTAGGAAGCTGCTGGCTTGGGCAATGGGATTTCCACTGCATCCAGGTTGTGACTGTAACTGCCCCCTCCCTCCGTTAAACAGCTAAAGCTAGTGAATCCCTCGCAATATCGCTTTGAGCACCTGGTGACACAGATGAAGTGGCGGCTACAGGAAGGCCGAGGTGAGGCCGTCTACCAGATTGGCGTGGAGGACAACGGGCTGCTGGTGGGCCTCTCGGAGGAAGAGATGCGCGCCTCACTCAAGACACTGCGCCGTATGGCAGAGAAGTATGTGTTCCCTATCATCTGCAAGACCTGCAGGCATAAACAGCCTCCAGTAGAGAGGCTTGGCCCAGGGAGTCCCCTGAGGAGCTGATGGCTGCACTCTACAAAGGCCCTGTATGACTGAAATTGCCTTATTATGAGGTTCTGGAAACTCAAAGGCTTTTGTCTGGAAGCCTTAGGCTCCTTCCTTGCTATTCCCAGCTTTCATCCCATTCCCTTAGCCAGCTGGGATCCTAGAGGTGCGAGAGCTGCTGAGTACAAGCATGTGTCTCACTCCTTCCTTTCGTGCTTGTGGCAGGGTTGGGGCTGACATTACGGTGCTGCGGGAGAGGGAGGTGGATTACGACAGCGACGTTCCAAGGAAGATAACGGAGGTGCTGGTCCGAAAGGTGCCTGACAACCAGCAGGTAGGGATCTGCAGCTTGGCCGTCCTCTCCTGATGGAGGCATAGAGGCTTCATACAAGCAGCTTCCTTTTGGGATGGGAGCCCAGACCCTAGGGGCATTTTGTCATAGATTGACCCATAGCAGATGCTTTAAAGAGCTGCCAGAGGGAGGCTTCATGAGAACCCTTTTCATCTCTGAGATTGTGGTTGAGGCAGATAGCTGTAGGGGAGATTGCCTGGATCAGAGGCAAGAAATTATTTTACTTCTACAGCAGCAGT
Source organism: Jacana jacana (assembly GCA_013400555.1). Lineage (NCBI taxonomy): Eukaryota > Metazoa > Chordata > Aves > Charadriiformes > Jacanidae > Jacana > Jacana jacana. The sequence goes on along the minus strand of VZTM01002802.1, from coordinate 245,849 downwards.
TGTGATGCAAACCAGTGTGCAAACAAGGAAGGATTTAAGAGGTCCTGCTGCATGCAGCAAATGGCCTTTTTTTGTGATGTCAAAACTTGATGTGTCACCTCACAACTCTAGAAAGCATATCACAATTCCTGGACAGTGGTTTGCTGGGAGCAAGAGCGGAATCTAAGCAAAATTAGACTGCGCGCTGTCTGTCATGGAGGGAAGCTCTCTGAAGCATGTCGTGTTGATGCACACCCAGCACAGCAGCAGTTCAGTTTCATGATTTTTCTGTTTTTCTTCCTAGTTTTTAGACCTGCGAGTAGCTGTGCTGGGGAACGTGGACTCGGGGAAGTCAACCCTGTTGGGTGTCCTAACGCAAGGAGAGCTGGACAATGGGCGGGGCAGAGCACGCCTCAACCTCTTCCGGCACCTCCACGAAATCCAGTCAGGAAGAACATCAAGCATCAGCTTTGAGATCCTTGGCTTCAACAGCAAAGGAGAGGTGAGAGATTGGGCTGCTCAATTCAGAAAGCTGGAGGAGACTAGGACTACCCTCCTGTTACAACTGAGCGGGCACAGCTTGTGTCCCTTTAGCTGAACCTGAGTGCCACTTGTCCTTTTGCAGCAGACATTGTTTCTTGCACCTCTGGTGAATCATCTCTCCTCACTAATTCTGAAGTCAAAGCTGATAGAGAAGAGCTGGTTTTACTTCACTTGCCTGCTCTTTCTCTCACCTAGTGCTTGTGTTCCATAGGTGGTAAATTACAGTGATTCCCGAACAGCAGAAGAGATCTGTGAGAGTTCTTCCAAAATGATCACTTTCATTGACTTGGCTGGACACCACAAGTATCTGAAAACAACCATCTTTGGCCTCACCAGCTACTGCCCAGACTTTGCTATGCTGGTGGTTAGTGCCAACACTGCCATTGGTGAGTGTTGCCCTTAACACTGCAACGTGTTAAGAGAAAAGAAGGATGGGAGGAGTGGGTTCTTTTTAGCTTGGAACAGTTGTTGGAAAAAATATTAGTCTGGAAGCCTCTGTTGATTTCTTGTCAGGTGGTGACTGGGAGGGGAGCAGCGCTGGGGTCCTCTTACCAGCTGTAGACTGCATTAAACTGAACCCTGGACGGGGAGTCTTTGTTTAGAATTTGAGGCGGTGTTTGTCAGAAAAAAAACCCAACCCCAAACTTTGGCATATTCTTAGGGGGGCTGAATCCTGAAGCCTTGTCAAAGGGCAGCTGGAGCTCTCTCACATCTTTCTGTGACATTTTTGTGACTGTTTTCTGGCAAACTCTAGCCCAAGATTGAAAACCACCTCATCTTTGTGAAGCAAACAGATCAGTCACAAAAATTCTTGGTGGTTTTTATTTTTCTGGGCTGATGTTTGGTTTCATTTAAAAGAATAATATTGCTTTTTCATTGGCTGATGAGCTAAGCAGTTAGGGTGAGGTTTCTAGAGCGGGCCTGTGGGAGGGGCATGAGACATAGCTGTCCCATAACCAACCAACAGTGGTAACTGCGACTGCACCTGCACTCTCACTTGTCTCCTGCAGCAGGCACAACGCGAGAGCACTTGGGCTTGGCCATGGCCCTCAAGGTTCCCTTCTTCATTGTCATCAGCAAAGTTGACTTGTGTTCAAAAGCCACTGTGGAACGGACAGTAAAGCAGCTGGAGCGAATCCTGAAGCAGCCAGGCTGCAACAAGCTTCCCCTGCTTGTGAACTCGGATGATGATGCTGTTACAGCAGCACAGCAGTTTGCACAGTCTCCCAAGTAAGGAACAATTTATTTCTTCTGCTGGGAGCAAGCAATTCAGACTGGGCTGCTGTGCAGAGCTGGGGAAGGGCAACCATGGGGAAGGTGACCACTTCTTGAACATCTTGACTCCTCATCAAGCTTCCTACCTTTGCATTCTCCAAGACTTGCATTTTCCTCTCCCAGACCTCTTTCTGGGCTCTGGGAGCAGAAGGTGCCCAAGGCTGCACTGGAATTACTTTTCCATGACTGAAGCATGAGTTGGCAGGGGATTTGTGCCTTGACCAACCAGTGAGGTGGGCATTACCGCAGAGTCAAACCTACCTAGCCCATGTGCCCTCTGGCTCTGGCCATTTATTGCTGTAGTTTCTTTCCTCTTACTGGACTCAGTAGATTCAGAATCTCAGCCACCTTCTGCAGCTGCACTCTGACCTTCTGCTTACTCCTGTCTGTTTGTGTCTGACAGCATCACCCCGATCTTCACACTGTCCAGTGTTTCTGGGGAGAACCTGGATCTCTTAAAAGTCTTCCTCAACATCCTCCCTCCACTGACCAACAGTAAAGAGCAGGAAGAACTAATGCAGCAACTCACAGAGTTTCAGGTATGTAAGGGTAGTTTGTTTCCAGTTCTGGTACTGCACTCCTTGCTGTGACACGTAACAAACACGGGGAGGGTTGTGATGAACTCCTGGACTATAGGGAGAGGTAGTGGGAGCTGGTGAAAGCTCTGAGGTGGTGTTTGACAACCAGCTCACCTCCCTCCACACAACGGGGAGGGCATCTTGTTCTCATGCTGGAGTGCTATTTCGCAGCTGTCTGAGCAGCACATCCTTGTTGCCTTGCTGCAGGTCGATGAAATTTATACTGTGCCGGAGGTGGGGACTGTTGTGGGAGGAACTCTGTCGAGGTAAGTGAGGCCAGGCAGACAGGCATGGGTGTGAATGGCTGTTGGAGTTCCCACAAGGTTAGAGTCACCCACTGCAGGTGGAAGCAGTGTGAGGCTCAGTCCTGACTGCTACCAGATGACTGAGCTGAGGGAGGGTAAAGCTCTCCAGGGAGGTCATGTGAGCAGACCCTTGGTTATGTCTTGACCAAGAGAGTCTGCTCTAAAGTTGCTGGATTAGGAATGTGACCTGTAAGGTGCTGAAGGATGGCATACTGGGACCCGGAGGTGGCAGAGGTTAGCCATGATCCCAAGCTATTGTTCTCCTCCCTCAGGCAGGGGGAGGAAAGTTAGAGGGCGAGTCCTCCCATCCCAGCAGATGTTAACTGCCTGCTACCCCGTGAGAGGGCAGCTGTCCCTCAGTGTTGGGACTGGTCAGAGCAGTCTGGCTACAGCGCATCCAGAGAGAACAGGAGTCATCTGCCGCCTCTCCAGCGGAAACAATGCAGCGTGGCAGAGCACTAAGGACAGAATGGTCCCTGTCTGAGGGATACTTTGGTATTCTTAGGAGTGCTAGTGTGCCTTTTACTCCTAATGTAGGCAATCCCTGTTCCCACTAGCTTTGCACCCCTGTTAGTTGGTCCCAAGTAAGAGTGCAAGGACACTCGCCTTCTTGGCCCTGAGGAGTTTGTGCAGGCTGATCTTGGAGGATGAAATTTATTCCTTGTCTCCTGATGAACTCTGTGCTGTTCTTCTGCCCTGGGCAGTGGGATCTGCCGAGAAGGGGAGAACCTGGTGGTTGGTCCCACTGATGATGGGAAGTTCCTCCGGCTGAAAGTGTGCAGTATCCAACGCAACCGCTCTGCCTGCCGCGTGCTGCGGGCTGGGCAGGCAGCCACACTGGCTCTGGGACCCTTCGACCGCTCCCTCCTACGGAAGGTGAGTCCTGCTGCTGCCAGATTTCCCTGGGTTCCCTGGAGATCTCCCATTGGTAGGGTGGCAATGAAGCAGAGATGCTTGCACAAAACTTGCTGGAAGGGGAGGAAATGGCCAGGGTACAAAGTAGGGTGAGTACAAGGCTGAGAATGAGCTGCAAGACCAAGTCGCAGAGTGGAGATGTTTGTTGTTTTGGGGGCTATTCAGAAGCAAGGGGACTGACCCTAACTGGTCTGAGCTTTGGGTTGTTGTGCAGGGCATGGTCATGGTGAGCCCAGAAATGAACCCCACCATCTGCTCAGTGTTTGAAGCTGAGATCGTGCTGCTGTTCCATGCCACGACTTTCCGGAAGGGATTTCAGGTGACGGTGCACGTGGGGAATGTGCGACAGACTGCTATCGTAGAGAAGATCCATGGAAAGGTAGGCATGGGAGAAAAGAGGAGGAAGATGGACTTCCCTGTGGGATTTGTTTGGATTTCACTAGGCCCTCTAGTAAAGCTTAGGGGCTCCTGGAATCTTGAGTAGCTGTGTCCCTTCCTAGGAGCACACTCCATCCCTTTATCCTTTCCATTCGGTTGCTTTTCTTCCAAACATGTTAATGAATTCCCTCCTTAGAAAACAAGCAGCGTGATGGACTATGGCAAGACTGAGAAGGGAGATGAACTCTCCATTCTCTGGGGCTTATGTCTTCCTGTATCCCCTTATGCATCCAATGATGGGAAGGGCTCAAGTCAATCAGCCTGAGCTGGCCCATGTGCCTCACCTCTTTAGCACCCACGCACACCTCTCCTGCATGCATTGGTATGGTGGGTGCATCTAAGCTCTCCCCTTTGTCTCTTCAGGACAAGCTGCGGACAGGAGAGAAGGCGGTCGTCCGTTTCAGGTTCATCAAGCACCCTGAATACTTGAAGATCGGAGCCAAGTTGCTTTTCCGTGAAGGAGTCACCAAAGGCATTGGGCATGTCACTGACCTCCAAGCCATCACCACCAAAGAAAATGGCCTGGAGGAGTCCCTGGGGCCTGGACAGCTGAGCTTCTGACTACCACCAGGTCAGAGAGATCTCCACTCACCAACACCCGGGGAGAAGGATGGAAGCTCCTGTGGTTCTCCGTGTGATGCCTGGAGCTGCTGCTGTCCCATTCTAGTGTGGATGTCCCTTCTCCACACTGTGAGATGGAGCCTGGGAGAGTTTCTCGCATTCAGTGCAGTACATGGGGCAAGTTAAGCATGTTCTCCACATCGCCTGCAACGTCTGTTATCCTGCCCTCCTTCAGAATAGATCAGAGGCACCTGCAGACCTGGGCAGGCAAGTTCTGGCTTTGTTTACTGTTTGAAAATTACTGGTTGGGAGGAGCAGAACCCTTGAAGACTAGCAGCGATGGGATGTTTTTCCATCTTTGACACAAGATCTGGTCCTATTTCTGCTCTCTGAGCACTGGGTTGATAACAATCCTCTCCTGAGTCATCCTGAAGCACATCCTTCTGGGGAGGGGATGCAAGAGGTGTCCCTACCCGCAGCAGGGGCTTGGTAGAACCTCTCAGAATGCATCCAGGACACTTTTTAACCGTTTTAATCTTGGTTGGCTTTAATCTGCTATGTGTCCATTTGTGTGTTGGTTTTGCATTACTCTAATCTGAGTGTCTGTTGGACAAATGTCCTGTTCTCCACTTGTGTGTACACACTCCTTCAGCACCCCACTTTCTGACTCCCAGGAAGCTGTGGTGGCTCCGAGTGGCAGAGCCTCCCAACGTAACAGCGTGAAGGCAGAGTTTGCACTTGCATCTGTTCCTCGCAGCAGCCAGGCAGGAGGCCGTTCTGTGGAGCTGAGTGGGGCCTGGGCCTGTGCTGGCGTGTGCAGGTTGTTTCCATGGATGTTTGGCCAGAGGTGTCACCTGCACATGGGCAGCAGTGGTTTGCAGTGGGCTCCCTGGTGTGGCTGTTCCAGGGCCAGTTTGCTTCTCACAGGTTTGCCTTGTGTGTTGAGGAAGACAGGCTGTGTTACTCACACAGAACCAGGTGGCTTCTATTGTTTAGATGTGGATTGACAGTAGTGTGACTTTATTTCTGTTTCTCCTGGAGGAAGAATTCTTTTCTGTCCCTTGTCACTGGGGTTTGTTGTCAGAGGGAAAGCTGGTATTGCCAGCAAGGACTCTGTGCACAAAGAATGGAGCACGGTGTCTCCCACTCACTGTTGTGCAGCTCTCCTGTGCGACTGTTCCTCCAAGCCACTGGTAGCCTGGAGGGTGCAGCAGGGGCTGTGTAAGCTGTACAGAGGCTTTTGATTTCATTGTTGACTGTTAGACCAAGTGTGTCAGCTGTGAGCAACAGGCCTTCAGCCACCCTCGCGGTGTGGCAAGGTGGCCTGCCAGCCTGTGATAGCACTTGGACACCCAAACAAGCCCTGAAAGCAAGTTCAGCTCCTGGGCTGCTGGCACTGGGAGTGCCTGTAGGGCTGAGCCACCCGTGCTGCTCTGTGGATGGCACAAAGCAGGGCTCTCTGCTGGGGTGGGCTCTGGCAGGTGGAGAGGTGGTGGCTGTACCCTGCAAAGAGTGTGCTGAGGTGTGGGGAAGCCACTGAAATGGTGGCATCAATGAAGGGATTCAGAGACAGCCCAGTAGCCGCAGGCGTGACCTGTCCTTTATAAGGAGCGCTGACCCAGCTGAAAATCTGCTTCTTCCCATCAGCCCAGCGGTGAGACAGCTGCTGGCTAAGGGTCATTTCTCAAGCAGGATCCCTCTTTGTTCCCATCCTGGCAGCAGTCTGGGTGTTACATTGACATGACCCATGCTTACAAGAAGGACCGACCCAGCTGCCAGCAGGCTCTTCTCTGTGGTGCTAGTGGGTCACAAAGAAAGCTGCCTGAGGGGTGGGGGAAATTCCAGCTGTTTGCAGCATCCCTGCTGCTGGGTGTTTGCTGCCCCAAAGCGGGCATGGGGTCCTGCGACCTTCTCTGAAATAAGTGATGGCTGGTCTCACCTCATCCCTGCCATCTGTGGCATGACTGTTCTTGGTGCCATGCTCTTCATAATTGCTGTTTGTTGTCTTGAATTTTTCTAATGCTGGGGTTTGTCCCTGTTCCCCAAGCATCTATATATAAATGTACAGAATAAAGATGTTTTATTGAGCTTGCCGGCTGAGTTGTACGACGAGCAAGGGTGGAGCTGGGCTCTTGCCCTGCTGCCCTTGGAGCTGGGTCACGGTTGCAGATGGCTGCCCTTCACTCCTTCCTAAGCTTCCTGCATTCAGCCTATAAATACCATCCCGTGGCATGGAAGGAATGCACGCACGCTCTTGTTTACAACCGTGCTCTCCTGGCTTATCTGAGCAAGCCTGGGTGTGCATGCAGCCTGGGGTGACAGGCAGCCACGTCACCCTGAGCACAGCACTTCAGGCTGTTGTGGGTGGAACAGGCTGCGGTGAGTGTTTCCTCCCAGCCACAAATTTCCCCCCGAGCCTAATTAGAGGGATGTTTTCTAGGGCACAAATCTAACCAGTGGTTTGGTTTTAAAATAGCTCGACCTTATCAAGGGGTTTGTGACTGCCCTCTCTCCGTCAGAACTGGCTGTTCCCTTGGGACGGGCGGAGGCAGAAGGGCTTCCCTATGGAGGTGACTTGTGTCACTGAAGGCATTTGCCTGTTCTCAACTTGTTTTTATGTCAGGTAGTGACATCTGCAGAGCCTGGTCCTGTCAGACGCTTAGGAAATGGGACGTTCCGCTGTCACAGGAGCATGAGGCAACCTTGCCAGACTGGTTGCTGTTTGTCTTTATGTGGGGAGTTTGGGAAAACTTGTCACTTCGAAACGTGAGGACCGTCATTAAGGGAGTCACTCCATAATTCCTTCCTCTGCCGATTGCCAGCAGAGCTGCACGCACCAGAATGAGCTTCTTGTGCTTCCTGAAATCTCACAACTGTGTTGACAAGTACCAGGACACACACCCCCCCAACAGCAGCGTAGCAGCTTCCCAGCACAGGCTCTCTGCTGGAAGGGAAGCATCTCAGCAGCTGGGAGCAGGATGGTACAGTCTGGAAAAGAAGGGGAAATGGCACATGCAAATACAGCTGCACTTTGCATCGTTATCTGCTGCCTGAAAGGTTCTCTCCCCCTGCCGAGGGAGGGGAAGCCAGCAGCTGATGAAACTCTCTGCAAAGCCTGTTTCCAAGCCCCACCCAGCACTGCCTTGACGTGGCGCGTTCCTTCCCTCTGCTCTAAGAGCTGAGTTCAAACTATTGGCAGGAACACTTGTGGAAGAGGCTGGTGGGCTTCAGGCAGCCAGCAGCATAGCACGGAGGTGAGGCCCACCAGGCAGCTGAAGACAAGCACAGCTTTTGCCCTCTCTCAGTGCCCACTTCTCCCCTCCGTGATATTCTATTGGCTCTGTTATCATTTGTGAGGCGCTGGGGCAGCCCCTCTGGGTGTGACCTGTGGCCTGGAGAGCTGAACAAGTCGCCTGGCAAAGCACAGTCAAAACAGTCACCTGATACCAAGCTTTATGTAGTATCACCCAGAGTCTAGGAAGGAGGAAAAAATGTGGTTGTAAGCTCTTTCTCTTTCACAGAGGGTTGCGTGACTCTGACGTGTTGCCCCTCCCTTCCACGAGGACTCCAGCAGTAGACTGTTCATGTGTCAATAGGAATTATTGGGAACTGGTGCCAAGATTTCAAAAAGCACACCAAAAAAGTATGCTCATGCAGCTCCAGCTTCCTCAAATCGTATTTGAAAGGAGCAGCCTTTCTTGTGTACTTCAGAGCTGATGATGAGCATCACACAATGGAGTGCTACACAGAGGGAATTCATGGAATCATAGAATCATTCAGGTTGGAAGAGAGACCCTTGGGATCATCGAGTCCAACCATCAGCCCTACTCTACAAGTTCTCTCCTACACCAGATCCCTCAACACTACATCCAATCTACTCTTAAACACAGTCAGGTGCCAAACCATCTGTAACAAAAAGCCTTACAAGCAGTAAGTAAAAATCAGCGTCTTCCCAGTGGGGAGGGGAGAAGAAACCAAGGGGCTAAGCTACCATATGTAGGCTATATAGTAAGGGCAAGGCCTGCAACTGTAGCCAGAGAACTACCACGAGGTGAAGGCTTCACACTGAGTGACTGGATAGAGGTTCAAGCCTAGGCTTGGCTGGGGCTTCCCTGGAATAAGGCACTGTGCTTACAGTGCCTGCTTTTACAGTAGGAACAGAATTACTGAGCAGTGATGGTATGGAAATACCCGTGGCAGGAAGCGTAGGTGACAGGATGATGCACTTTCTGGTAGCACCGAGCCGGCAGAGGTAAGCTGGCCGTCAGCAGCTAAACTGAGTACATCCAGCACCACATGCAACTCACAAGTTCCAGTTCCTCTAATAATTTATTAGACTTCTCTGCATTAAAACCTGACAGGCAGTATAAAAACTTTTAACTATTTAAAAACACTGATTTACTAAAAAATCCCAGCATGGCTGAGAGTTATGGAGGTAAGGGCTTAAAGAAAAAATCTAAAGTTCTTGTCACACCTTCTCTGGGTCGTTTTGCACTAGATCCTGCTGGAGTCTTGGGCTTGTTTTTTGCCTTGGTGGGAGACCTGGAAGCCGCAGCCTTTGAGCTGGAATCTGCTGCTGGAGCTGTGGGAGCACTGGGTTCCAGGAAGGAGCTTTGCAGCTCTAAAGCAAAGTGGTAGTCCATGTGCTCCGGGAACTCCCACACCAGCACGAGCTGGCCACACTTCTCACAGCGCTGCCAGTCTCCCGGCGAGGCAGGAGGAAGCATGGCGAGCTCAGGAGAAGGTGGCAAATTCTGCTCATTTCCCTCCATAGCTGGCTCTAATTTCAGCATGGTCCTGGAGCTGGGTGGAGCCGAGGGTGTTTGTGTAGCATCAGACAGTGACTTCTCACAAGGAAGCCTCTTGTAAGGAGGACTCCCATCTCTAGGACTCTGCTTCACAGGGGACTCCAGGTCACGCTCCGGAGGGGCGAGTCCAACACCATCTCTCTGTTGGTGCTCTGGGGAGCTGGGCACAGGCGACTCTGCAGTGGTCCCAGCGAGCAGGCTGGCTGCTGCTCCTGCCTGTGACTGCTGCCTTTCTGCCGCCTTTTGGAAGAACGACTCAATAGCATTAGCTGGCTTCTGCCTATGCTCTTTGCTTGGGCTCCTGAAGAACTTGACTTTGGGCCTTGTAGATGTGTTTTGGCTGGCAGTGGCAGTGCCATCAGACTGGGTATCGCTCGTTAGGAAGGTGGCGATGCCTGCAGAGAGGTGCGTGGCAGGCTCTGAGAACTTGCTTGCCGAAAGAAGCACTGAAATGAGCGGTGGAGACCTGCAAAGGACAGACCAACATCAGTTCGGACACCAGCACGGGAAACACGAAGCCTGTTGAGGTAGGACTTAAAGCAACATGAAATGTTCACCAGCAGAGGACAGGGGAACTGCAGTCCAAGTACCTGGCAAGGGGTGGGGGAGATGCTTCCTCTGAAAAAGTGCTAGCAGTGCTACCTCCAGAGCAGAGTCCCAAAGACAGAGCGGGCTGTTTTGGGCAAAGCAGAAAGCCTCTTTCCAGAACAGCATTTTCCAAAGGAAAAGCCACCAGAGCAGGGGCAGCTCGCTGCCAGCCTGGACTTTCAGTCTACCACAGGCCAGAGCTGCTGTGAGACTCCCAGTCAGGGTGAGCAGGTCTTAAGGGAGCAGCAGCCTCCTTGATGCCTAACAGACAGGACCTTCTTGCCTTAGCTACACCCCAGCCTTCACTGCAGAGCAGGAGGAAGGAGAATGAATATGTGAGCTGTGAACCTTGGTTTTTCTTCCTGCCCTAAGGACTTCCTCCCAGATAGTGCCTTTGTCCTTAGGGGAAGAGAGCAAAGCCCAGCTGGCTCCTCCAGCTCTACGTGCAGAGACTGCCTTGCTCCAGCTGGGCACCCTCATGCCAGCAGCAGCCAGCAGCTCCGAGCACAGAAGTCAGAAGTGTCTGGCCAAACGTGGGGCTAGGAAGTGGGCAGGCTCTCACAGCTCTCCTGCTGCTAACAAGCGGAGGTCGCTGCGCTCTGCTCTGTGTATGCTGGGGATTGCTCTTCCTACCAGTCAGCCAGCATAACACTCTCCTTCCTTTCTGTCAGGTGCCTGGCTCATCCTGCACCTCCTGCAGCAGAACAGCACCTGCCTGGGGATGTGAACCACCTCCTCCCACACTCACCAGGCCGCCTGGTGAGACCCAGCCACGTTGCAGTTCTGGATGAGGGCAAAGGCATCGTTGCACATCTTCTGGGCGTCATAGCGGGACAGAGCGCAAAACCGCGACACCCGGGTGTCTCCCGGCATGCGGATGACCACCATCAGCTGCTTGGCCACTCGGTGGTTCTGCGGGGAGAGAGAGAGAGAGGAGAGATAGTCGAGTTTCAGGCGACCCCTGCAGGTATGAGCAGGAAAGGCCGAGGAGACGGTCCCGCTGCCAGGAACCCTGTGCTCTCAGCTGCCACCTCCCGATGATGCTGTGTGACAGATGACAGCTTGTACTGCCTGGCCCGATATGCAAGGGAGGAGATACAGGTCAGCAAGTGCTTCTACAGGTGTGTCACACAGGATGGGAAGCAGTTAGTCCTTGCTTTCCTTCAGAGGCAGCTGCGGACCTTTCCTTGCTCCCCTGGAGCCATGAAGCCAGCAGGTTAGTCACACCCTGCCCCGCAGTCTACATTCCAGATCTGAGCAAATCTCTTCCTCTCCCAGCCCACAGCACAGGCAGAGCTGCATCAGCAAAGGGCTTGCAAGGGAGCAGCAGCATGGCAGGATGAAGGTGCGGTGACTTTTGGGTCCCTGCATCCTAAAGCACGGAACAAGGACCTTCCTTAGCCCCACAGTGTTCCGGGGCAAACCCATCCTTCCTAGCTGGACTCCTCCTGTGTACCTCTGCTTGGGGCGCCTCAGCACACAGACACACATCTGAGGGTGAGCAGATTTCTTCCCCCACCACACACCACCTTCAGCCTCCCACAAACAGCTCATCGTGGTGCAAATGCGCTGCATGGGCTTACGGAAGGCCAGCAGAGAGAATGCTTGTTCCCAAGCCTGCCCTCCTTACCTGGCTCCTGTCCTTGGTCAGTCTGGATTCCAGCTCCAAGGCCAGCTGCAGCAGCCAGTGTTGTACCTGGACAAAACAGAGGTTACAGGTAGGTTGGGCCTCTGCTCCCCGGACTGCCACCAGGCCAGAGCAACGCTCCGCACACAGGGAATGCCAGAGGGGGATCAGACTGGAATGGACATGAACTATCACAAGGCCCCGTCTCTGGAGTACTCCTGGAGAAGTCAGCTTAGGTGAGGATTCAGTGCTGGAGGCAAGGCATTGTAGATACCATACAAGTCCTGCAACATCACCACTAGACTTTGCCAAGTAATCTGGGTCCCCTGCCCTGGATTTGCCTCTCCCTACAGACGCTTCCCACAGTGGGAACCTCTCCCCAGCTAATAGGTAAGGTGTAACCTCCTTCTTTCTTTGGGCTAGTTGCCTTCTTTCTAGCAACCAAGCCCATTCAAGCTTCACACTGTGAATACCGTTTGCACAGCACAGGCCTACAGTTTTGCTCATGGAAATTACAAGGTTGGACTCCTTCTTTGTGTAGGAGTTTCTGTCAAGCTGGGATTTTCCTAATTTCTAGGGCCCAAACCGATTCCTCACGCTGAGCCTCTAGTCTGAAATTCAGGGCACTAGGACATAGAAAAGCAGCAGTTTTGCAAGCCAGTCTCAGCTTCTAGTGCTCTCATCTTCTCCAGGGCAAAGGCTAAGCCTTTTGATAGATGTAGATTTCTCCTACCTCCTTCTGTGTGGCCAGGGCTGTCTTCCCAGGGAAGTTCTTGCTGCAGCCAATGGACTGGGGCAGGTACCGATTTTTGACGGGTTCCTCTTCAATTCCTCTGCACAAGTCATAGAGCCAGGACCTGAAAGCCACAGACAGGCAGGCATCACTGGGCAGCAAGTCAGCCTTCTGCTGAGCTGTGCTTTCAGCTCTGCGCAAGCTGTGACTCTGCCTCTCATCCCCAGCTCTGTAGGTACAGCTGCAGCTTAACAGGCAGGCTTCCTTCAGGCCACAAATGCCTGTCAGTTCCACTCCTCTGCCTGAAGAGGAATTCCACTCCTCTTCTCCTGAAGTGGCAGCAATTTACCAGTCCACAGGGCACCTCAACCACTGCTCTGGGCCCAGAAGTGGTGTTTCAGGCTCCAGTCCAAGCCTTGTAATTTCCTCTATGATGAGACTGCCAAGCCTGTCTGCTTCCCAGCCTGCAGGGAGCCCTTCCACAGCTTGGCCCCATCCTCAGGCACTGCAGAGGAAGGGAGAGGAGCTGGCTGACTGGTAAAACATCACACTGAGGAGGGTGCCTGGGAGCAGGCAAGACTGGAAGCCTGTTTGTGTGCCTGCCAGACCAATGCTTCTCAAAGACGTCACTGAAGTTTTACCTTCCAACCTTCCTAATCACAGCAGAACAACCTGTGACTGAAAGGAAGTCTCAGTTCCTGCCAAGAGCCCAGCTGCGGTGAGTGGTTTATCATTACCCAGTTTTGTCTCCAAAGTGAGTCTGGAGCTCTGTCTCGCTGTACTGTGTCAGCTCCCCGATGTACTCTACTCCCAGGGTGTCTGTGATGGCAGTGCCAAGCTTGCCTCCCAGGTTACGGCTATGGCAGAAAAAAGAAAAAGAAGAAGTGAAAACACAAATGAAGCATCATGTGGAGACTATTCCAAGTCTTCTTGCAGCAGCTGTCCCTAGACTGGGACAGATAGCAGGAGTCAGGAACTAGGAGGACTTGGGGAGGGAACTCTTGGTACATAACAGCTCTTCTGCTTGTAGAAGTGACACATAGAAGTTGAAGTGAGAACTGCTCCTTAGCTCACCCAGTTTCAGTGCTTCTCCCAAACCATACTCTGAAGAATGCCTCACATGATCCCTGCTTGCTCCTACACAGACAGGACCCTTCCTCACACCCCCTCTCTCCATCCCTACTGAGACACTGAAGGCAGAGAGCAGCAGTACAAGTCTAGTGAGCAGGACCAAGGATCCGTTCCTCTGGTGGGATTCCTTCCTACACCAGGACAAGTACTTGTGTACTTGAGCGTACATGCTCAGAACCAAACCATATCTGCTGTCTGAGAGCACAACTCCACCACTCATGCTGGGGCACAGCTACGGCCTCCTTGCCCACAGTTGCTCCTGGCTTACACCTATGCAGCCCAGCAGTCACCTTGAGCACAGCTCTATCCAGGGAAAGGCTGCCCACAAGACACTCCTCCAGTGTGGTCCCTGCACTGGCAGGGCTGCAGCTCCCAGACATGCTCCTCCTGAACTGCAGCTCACAGCTAGGAGGGATTACCAGCAGGATTTCCTCTCCATTTCTTACAAATGTTGATGCACAGTTACCGTGGCGTTGAAAGCCTTTGCTGGCTGTGATCAATTAGCATCAAATTGCTCTCTGTTGAGGTGGCCAGGAACAATTTCCTACCCGCAAGTCATTTTAGTTCTGCTCACACAAGCAATGATGACAAACCAATAGGAGCCAGTACCGCAGCAATGAAGACAAACAGGACTCTCCTCCTGATAAAAGCCTGGATCATGGAAGCACAGCACCAGCATTCCAAATACATGCTGTTGCCACAGGGCAGCTCAGCCTGAGCCCCATGCTGCACAAAAGCAGGCAGCTCCCCAGTACTTACATATTGCTGACAGGCAGTTTGCTGAAGAGCTGCGGCACAAATCGCGAAGATACTAGTGTCTGGCGGTTGGGCTTGTTTAACCCACAGGCCAGTTTTGCCAGTGTCTGTAACACAGAAGAGGGTGGAAACCCTGTTAATGCAAACCTTGCACTGACTTGATTGTGACTCTACCTAACAGCTTGTGCTCTATCACCTCTAAGAGCTGCCTTTGGAACAGCTGCCAGGAAGGACATGCATGTTGCACCATTGCTTGCTCCCAGGTAGTACCCACCTTGGGACTCAGCACGCACTGGCTGGGTGCTCTGAAAGCTCTGCTGCTTCCAGACTTCTAGCTCTGCGACAGGTTGTAGCCCTGCTCCAGGCAGCTTAGGGGATCTGGGTCTATCATCTGTTCTAGCTGGCTTAGTTTTCCATCAGGCAAGCGTGCTAGAGTTTCCTGAGCGTCTCCATAATCCCCCCCTGGCTATTTCTCTCACTATGTCTTGCTCCTTCATCTTCTGTGTTTGTCTTGCCTTTACTCAATGCCACTATTTTATTCTTCTCTCTGTGAGGTGCAGGGCAGCGTAACGCCGCAACGGGAAACCTGCAAAATACAGAAATGCTGGCCTGGAAGGGATGTTCTCCAGCCTGTCTGCTCTACAGCTTCCCCTCCCACTCTAATCTACCACAGCATCAAGAATACACAGACCAGCCTAAAGTATGTTTAAGTGGATGTTTGGGGTTTTTTTGAACAAGTCTAGTAATTTCCTCTTTCACTGCTTTACCACACATCCTATAACTAAGCAAAATTTCTTTCATGCCCACTAAGCTGTGATCTTTATTGACAGCCTGCTTTACAGGTTTACATACGTTCTCTTTTCTAGACAAAGTAGATCACTTTCCTTCAACTTTTCATATCCGGTAATTTTCCAGATGTCCAATTATTGATTTTTCTTCTTTCCCTGGAGATTCTTCCAAGTTTCCCCACACTGTTCTTACAGTGAAGTGCTTGCAAGCTGAACCTATTACTGAGACTTCACAGGGAGAAATAATTGACTTTTCCTGACACCTTCTCTAATTTGCACATGCTGAAACAGGATCTGCCGTTTCTACAAGAGCACTCAATTTACTGACTTATCCTGCTGTTTACCCACAATAACTCCAGGCTACTTCTTGACTTACTGCAATTTAGCCAAAAGCCTGCTCGTTGCTTTTTTCCTATAAACCACTAAAACAATCAGTGAGGAGCGTAAGAAGCGCTGCTTGGTAATTTCAGGCTGTTCTGGACTTTTCCAAGCCCAGAATTTTAAGCTCTAGTTTCATCTCCCAGAAGTTTCACAGCCCAGACACATCTGTGTTCAGCATCACCTGAATTCCTGCAGCTCTCTATAGGGCTTTATTGAAAATCATAGAATGGTTTGAGTTGGAAGGGACCTTAAAGATTATTTAGTTCCAACCTCCCTGTCATGGGCAGGGACACCTCCCACTAGAGCAGGTTGCTCTGATCATCTTTGTGGGGCCTTCTATGGACTCGCTCCAACAAGTCCATGTCCTTCTACACTGAGGCCTCCAGAGCTGGACACAGTTCTCCAGGTGGGGTCTCATGAGAGCAGAGTAGAGGGGGCAGAATCACCTCCCTCGACCACTGGCCATGCTTCTTTTGATGTAGCCAGCTTTCTGGGCTGCCAGCACACATTGCTGGTTCATGCTGAGCTTCTCGTTCACCAACACCCCCAGTATGGGCACTTAATGGACCTCAGACAGATCCCCCAAGGATCTCGCTCTCAACATCCCAATTTGAGTGCAACTCACTGAACAAAATGCTTATGGAAAACAATAGATTTTCTCAAGCTAGATACATGCCCTTCACATAACCTCAGCCATGGTATGGTTTGCTAGGGTGTCAGCGTCAGCTTATGCGACTCAGGGTGAGATGCACCAGAAACCTTAAAGTCAGCATCTCCCATCAGCACTTTCCCCTGTACATTAGGCCACTTACGCTGCAAAAGAAAGCACATAAAGGAGTTGGGCCTAAGTAGTTCATGATAAAACCACGCTGTTGTCCTCCAGGTGCTTCCAAATAGCTCATTCAATTATTTGGTTTCATTTATTAGCTGGTACATTCTAACCAGTTAGCTCACTAGGAAAAAAAGTCCCTCAAGAGAGGGACCCTGAGCTTAAAGCAAGAAACCCCCACCTTGGGTTTTAGGCAGCAGCGGCTACAGCCAGGGAATGGTTCTTCCTGACACAAATTCCCAGCAATGTGCAGGAAGAATACCACCGCTCTGGAGCACTGAGGTGAGTCGAGTTGCTTTTCCTCTTTCTGGTCAGGGAGTCTTTACCCCTGCTGGCCACGCTTTGGGTGACGCTCAGCTGCTGAGAGCAGCAGTCACCGAGCGCTTCGAGCATGACAGCAGCTGCACAAACAACTGGACTTTGATGCTGCAGCTACTGAGGGTTTCCTGCTGAGCGAGATGCAGGGTGGTTTACTGTGAGCACCTAGCACTCCACTCAGCCTTTGCAAAAGGGATTTATCTGTGGAGTTAGGACTTTAAAAATGTAGGCTCTGACCAAAATAACGATTAAATTGATTCTTTGGGTTTTAAGGGAGATACATGTCATCCTAGATTGCTGCAGAAACCACTGGAACTATTAGCAGCTGTAGACAGGTACTGGAGCTAGTTCTGTACCAGCTTGCCGTGAAACTAGAGCAGTCTGTGAGGCAGAAATTACCTAGCTGAGGATCATCACTGCTGTAGAAATTTCCAGTGGAAGGGATGTTCAACTTGCTTTTTTGCTCTGCTTAACCAAGAATAACAGAGAACATCCCTGCTATCCCAGCAGCTTCTCCCAGCTTCCTCTGAGTTTCTGTGACAGCATTCCTTCTTCTTGTAGTTATTGTTTGCATTAAAGGGAACAAGGAAATTACAGTGTACTGTGTTACCCCCAAAGAGCTGCAGATCTATACAAGCAAACACAACGCAGAGATCACCAGGTCAAAAGCCTACATGTGGCTGTGCAGGACACTACAGTGCCTCCAAAGCCAGCTCGCCTCTGTAGACACAAACCTTTTCTGCAAAGGCTGAGTGGAGTGCTAGGTGCTCACAGTAAACCACCCTGCATCTCGCTCAGCAGGAAACCCTCAGTAGCTGCAGCATCAAAGTCCGTTTGTTTGTGCAGCTGCTGTCATGCACCAAGTGCTCCTGTGGCTGCTCTCAGCAGCTGAGCGTCACCCAAAGCGTGGCCAGCAGGGGTAAAGACTCCCTGACCAGAAAGTGGAAAAGCAACTTGACTCATCTCAGTGCCCCAAACCAGTGGTATTGTTCCTGCATGTTGCTGGGAATTTGTGTCAGGAAGAACCACTCCCTGGCTGTGGCTGCTCTTGCCTAAAACTCAAGGTAGGCATTTCCTGATCTAAACTCTCATTTTTTCCTGAAGAAAACTCTCCTGGGGGATTTAAACCCCTTTTATTTCTAGTGAGCTAACTCATTAGGGTACACCAGGAACCCAGACAGTAAATTGAGTGCTGACTGCATAGGCCACATCTCTGGGGAAAAAATTCCTCTGCTTCCCAGGTGTCCTATAATTTCCCTGAAGGTGTGCTCACCACATGGCTGCGTCCCCTCCTCAGCTCATCTTCTATGTGAGACTTGGAAGAACGCATAGGGGAGCGTCTTACAGCACATTCTGACTCTGCTACTCAGAAGAAATCAGGGTGATGTGAGTGATACACACATACCTTGTTGTGCGAAATCCCAGCTGAACACCTGAATCCGGTGGCTGCTTCTACAGCCACCCTCATTTCTTCCACAATTACCGCACCCATGGTCAGCTGCAGGTCGGGACAATCAGGGTTATCAAAAGACAGTGACGCCAGCCACTCGCTCAAGCCACGTTGCCGCAGCTCCTCTAGAGAAAGGACAGAAAGGGGATCAACATGGGCATTTCCTGCTGAGCCCAGCAAAGGGATCAGTAGCTCCAGCGAGACACCAGCAAACACTCACACACTTCTGTCGCTGCATGCCAACAGCAAGGATGAGAAGCAGGCACCTTAAAAGCCATTCGCTGGGAAAAATATAGATCCCATTTACCATGCTGTCGCAGTGGGGGGGGATAAAGCAGCCCACTCTCTACCTCTGTCGGGAGTGTTACCAATGGGGAGGGCCAGCAGCCCTGGGCTCCTATCTTGCTGTCTTGTGCAGCCTCAAAGCAAAGCTGTTACAGCTGCCCCACCACGGTATGCAAAGTGCCGGTCCCAGTGGCCAAAGCCCCACGGGGCTGGGGACTGGGGACCAGGTCGGTGCGTACCCTTCCCGCCAGGCTGAGGGCCGGGTCTGTGCATATGTTTCCCGCCGGGCTGGTGTCCTGTCTCCTCGGGTAGCCCCTGCACGAAGGTGGTGGGCAGGAGGTCAGCCCCCAGCGGCTGCCCCCGCAGGGCCCGCAGCCGCTCCCGCACACTGCCCGTCAGGTCCAGGTACGCCTCGTCGATGCTGGCCCGCTCGATGGCCGCGAAGCGCGACAGCACCTGCATCACCTCCACGCTGGCCTCCCGGTACCTGCCGGGCGGCGGCCACAGCATCAAGCCACCGCCTCCGCGTAAGGGTACCCCCTTCTCATCCCCCACCGCCCCCTCCCCGGCCGCCGCCCCGTCCGTTCCCGCTCACCGGGTGAGATCGGCCTTGCCCCGCGCCTGGGGCACCCGCGCCAGGGCCAGGTCGGGGCACAGCGCCCG
>VZTM01002802.1:180848-225786 GCA_013400555.1 Jacana jacana | reverse complement strand
TCCCCCTCCCCCCCTTCCCGTTACCGGCCGCCCCGTGCCCGTGATTTGACTGTGTGTGTCTGTCCCCGGTCCTTCCCCAGTTCTGCGAGGAGTTCAAGGAGAAGTGTCCCATCTGNCCCCCCCGCGCTGGGGAAGGGTGCCGGCCCACTGCCACGCAGCCACCGCCGTGGGCCCCGCTCCCCTGCTGGCGCTTCCCGCCTCAGGGACGCGCTTTCGGGATGCAGAGAGTCCGTTCTGCAGCAGAGGACGGTTGCTGTCCTGCTCCGTCGCTCTACTCCTCTCTAACAGAAGGAGAGGAGGGAATGGTTTGGGGGCAGTGGGGACAGTTAATTCGCCCAGCTCTGAGGCACCTTCACATGGCAAGATGTAAATAAGCACACGGGCTTGTCAGGAGGGCTTTGAGGCATTCTCTGTCATTAGCCTCTTGCTAACAAAGAGGCTTTGTATGAGTTCAGTTCTGAGATTCCTCTCTCTGCCGCCTCTACAGACCTGATGCTTTGTGCTTTTGCTGGTGCTTCTCATGCTGTTGGCCTCAGTGGTGCACGCCCGTTTGCCAGAGGCAGTTTCAACTCAGCCTTTTTATTAAAAGCTTGGGCACCGGCCGGGTCAGTGAGCTGTAGCATCTCTCTCTACGTTGGGTAAAGAAGTGATGGTTGATGGAGAATCAAGTCAGAGATCTTTGTGAATGTTTTGACTCTGTGTCCTTTTTGTTTCTCTTGTATTTTTTTTAAATTCTTTCAACCAGGTTCCGCTGGAACAACATGCCTCGCCTAGAAAAAGTATATCTAAAGAACAATGTCATGGGCCTCATATCCAGCGTAAGTACCTTCTGCCCCAGATGTTCTCTGCAACGTGGTTCTCTTGCTTGGGAAAAGTGGGAGCAAAAGGAAAAAAGACTCCTGTTAGTACAGAAGATCTGAATTCAGTTCTGCATTTCTTTACTTTCTTGCTGTGCATCCCTCGTTGTTGCAATGCTTTTCTCTGTCTCGTAGTCACTAACCCTGTCACCTCACCTGGAAGGAGGTGGTGAGACTTGGGTGAGATACATAGGGAACTTTATCTTTCCTTAGGAGGAAATTCAGTAAATGTGGATGCTCTTATCCTCTGCAGGAATACTAAAGTTGTTATTTCAGTCGTGTTCTCTGTTGTTGGGATTGCTCTCGTGACCAAGTGACCTTCTGAGGAGAATCTTTTTGTTTCCCAGAGTTCTTTAGCTATGGGTGATTGGGATGGTAGGAGTGTCACTCAAGGTAGTTGGGATGAAGAGCTGCCTGGTGGTGTGTTTTGCTGTTATTATTTTGTGTGGTTTAGAATACTTGCAGTCACTGTGCTTCCCAAGTCGGAATTATAAATGCCTGATGTTTGCTATTTTGTGTAACTTTACCCCTCTTCTATCACAGGGAACCCAAAGTATTCTGGAGGAAGAAAGTCATATTAAGGATGTTCTGTCTCGCATTGTGGTGGAGATGATCAAGCGTGAATGGCCTCAGCATTGGCCTGACATGCTGAAGGAGCTGGATACTCTCTCCAAGCAAGGGGTATGAAACACACCTATCTGTTCTCTTCTGCTTGCTCATAGTGTGGGTTTCGATCTTCCATTATCCTGAGGAAAGCCTCAGGTGGTCATTTGAGGCTGATGATTGACATAAAAAGCTCTGCTACTTTAAGTTATTTTAGGAGATGGTTTCAGCAGAGAGAGGGCCATCCTCCTCTTTTGTTTCCCTAAGATATGACTTGTATGTTTATGCACTCACTGTATCTCTGTGTCTCTGAGCTGGATTCTAGGGATTTTTGTTGTTTGAACTGTGCTGATGGAGTGCATTTTGTTTTGGGACACAATAGGAAACGCAGACAGAACTGGTGATGTTCATCCTCCTGCGTTTGGCAGAGGATGTGGTGACTTTTCAAACTCTGCCTACCCAGCGGCGACGAGATATCCAGCAAACTCTCACCCAGAACATGGAGAAGATCTTTAGTTTCCTACTAACTACCCTGCAGCAGAACGTCAACAAGTACAGACGCATGGTAAGGGTCTCCTTTCCTTGGGCTCAGTCAGTGCTGGAGGCGTTTAGGAATTGGGATACAACTCGCAAGTTGCTGGGGAAGCAAGTGCAGAAACTGTCTGAAATGTGTTGGTGTCGCTGTGAGGCAGGGGTCTGCTGGTGGCTTGGGAAGCCGGTACCGGTCAGGGAGACTGAATGCACAAGGTTGCACAGGGTTAGTGTTGATAGTTTGGATTTGTTAGTCTAAATGGCATGAGTGGATGAGTGCCTCATCCTTACTGTTGGAATGCTGCGCTGGCGTGAGGGGTGTATGGTGATGGTGTTGCAAAATGAAGGTGTGGTTGTAGCAGAAATGGGTAGATTTGGGGTAGTTTACGTAACACACAGTGGTAGAGAGATGCCTTCCTGGGCTCGCATCTGCTCTCCTATGCTGTAGTGGTGTCTTTGTGGCGATGCACCAAAATGCAGGAGTTTCTGATGTCTCAGCATTGCCCCTGGCCCTCTCTGGTCCTTTTCTCTGAGAGCTTGAGTCAGGAAGCCCGCCCTTGTCAAGGTGTGGTGAGGAATGCTCTTCCCTTTTGTGTAAAGAGACTTCTTTCCTGAATTCTTACCTAGAGTCAGAGATGTGCAGGTTGGTCAAGATGGATGGTGAATGCAAGTTTCTACCCCCAGTCTCTTCCCGTGAGAAGAAAGTGGATTTGAGAGTGAAGCACAATTGAGAAACCAATTTAGAAATAAGTTGCCTAGGTGTACTTCTTGTTCTCTCTTTCTCCCTGTGATTTAAAATCCAGAGATCATTAAATGTGAAGCTGTGAGGCGATGAAAAGCCCTCTCCTATCTGACTTCCCTTCATTTTCCTGGTGTGCTGACAGGCTGAACAAACGCACCAGTAGAACAGGCAGTTCTCTGTGCGATTCATGGTGGTGGGTGGGAGACCCTGGTTGGTAGTCTGGTTGAAATGCATTTCCAGGTAAGGTTTGAATTGCAGTGCTTGAGGCTCTGAAGTGTGGCTGCTTCTGCTAACAGTGGAATCTTTCTGATTGGCAAGGTTGGAGCACCCCAGGAACAAGAAGCCCTCACCACTCCACAGGTTAGCAGATCTTTGGGATGTTTCTGCACAGGGTGGGTGTTGAGTTCCCCGCCTGCACTCTGAGACTGGGGGAGACGATGGGCAGTTCCCCAAGACCACAACCTGCGGTGCTTATAAGTATGCAGTTCTGGTATGGTGGCTCAGTTAAATGCTTGAAACGCAACCAGACTAACTTAAAATCACTACACTGAATACATTGATGGACAGAGTTTCCAAACCAAAACCTTGCAGCAGAAAGAAACGCTTGTCATATCAAACCTGAGCGTCTGAGGAATTAATTTGCGTTAGTCAAAAAGCTGGTGCGAGCAGATCGTTGCTGCTGTTAAGTGTTTGGAACTGGGAGTCGGGCTGTAAGCTCTTGCCCCAGCTCCCTCTTCAGCTGCCTTTCTGACCGTGGACAAATCCCTTACCTTTTTCGGACATCAGTTTGAGGACATGAAAGCCACCAGCATCTTTCAGAGTCTGGCTTTTTGATGTAAGATGCTCTAAAAGGTCAAGAGTTTCTTCCCTGGAAGCTTCCAGGAAGCACTGAAATTCCTTTCCTTCTTGTCCCCCATGTCTCCATGATGCCTGCTGACTGGAGTGTCATCTTTTGGATGAGAAGGGAATCGTGGCTTAACTTGCAATTGAAAGTCCCGTTGTCTTCCCTGCCTGGGGGCTGTGGAGGTGGTTATGATGGCTGCAGTGATGTCCCAAGTGGGAGACTGCGTTGCATCCTCTGTCACTAGGGAGCTGTTCTGTGAAGCTGCTTCTGGCTACATTCTCGATAATAAGCCTATCCAGCAGTGGCTGGGTGGAAGCCTGTGCTGTAGCTGCTCACTTGTCATCTCTTGTTTTCTTTTTCAGAAGACTGATCTGGCTCAGGAGCCAAAGGTGAGTGGAGCTACGCAGGAATTGGTGCTTTTGTCTGTTTTAAGAATAAGATTGCTCAGAACCAGGCTTCTCCTAGGCTTTGGAGCCTGTTACCGGCCATAGTCATTTACAGATGGGTTTGTTCACCCATAATGTAAATTTCTGGAGAAGAAGGAAATGATGAGGCACAAGTGGAGAAGTGCCCGGGTCTTAAGTGACATCTTTAGTGTGAGGACTTGTACCCTTCTGCTGCCACCCCGCTATCAGGGTGGTTCCTGGTACTGTTCTTTCAGGGTTTATGGCTTTAGGTGGGAACTGGTGTTTTGCTCTGACCTGTTGCCTCCTCTTTGTTCACAGGCCCAGGCGAACTGCCGCGTGGGGATAGCAGCACTCAATACCTTGGCTGGCTACATTGACTGGGTGGCCCTGAGCCACATCACAGCAGACAACTGCAAGCTCTTGGAGATGTTGTGCCTGCTCCTAAATGAACCTGAGCTCCAAATAGGAGCAGCAGAGTGTCTACTGATTGCTGTCAGTAGGAAAGTGAGTTCTTGCTCCTCTTTGTTTTCCCCCTATTCATCTATATCATACTTCAGATTGAAGATTGAGCAGTAATACCTTTGCCCTTTTATTTAAGAAACAAAATTCAAAATTTGCTGCTTATATTAATAATATTTAGCAGGAATGTTGTGCCAGCATAATACAAATAGCAACTCTTGGAACCCTCTCTAACCTCTGTGCTCGCCTCTCTGTGCATTTTTGAAGCTGGAGATCCCCATTAACCTCTCTTTTCCTACAACTGTGAAGTGGGAAATATCATCAGCTGTGTCATCTGGCAGCTCAGAGCAATGACAGGAAGACTTAAAAGAGTGATTTTGACCCCTGCATTCACAAGCAGCTTAGTGTCAAGGCTGAGTGTCTGTCCTCTGCCTTTACATAACAAGCCAGTCTGCAGTGAAGAAGAGTTTAAGCCTCAGGATCAGTTTTTTTAGTTGAAAGTTCCTGTGGTGGGATTGCTTGGGGAAATTTCTTGAGATCAGAAATACTTTAGATGTTTTGGCAAGTCTTTATGGAAATAATCTGTGGACTGTAAGCACTTCCCCAGGTGGGAAGACAGCTGGGGATCTCCTAATTTCAATTGTAGATGGGAGTAAATAGGTATGTTCTAATGGAGGCGTTTGGCATGTTCTGCACATAGGGTAAGCTGGAGGATCGGAAGCCTCTGATGGTCTTGTTTGGAGACGTTGCCATGCACTACATTCTCTCTGCTGCCCAGTGAGTACCATCCTGCTGCTGTCATTTCACACAAAACTGCATACAAATGGCTTTGTAGATGTGTTTCACAAAAGATATTGCTGCTTAACTGCAGGAAACTGGGACTGGGTTAGGAGAGAACAAAACTCCTGTTTAATTTTGCAAAACCTGAAAAACTGCAAGCTTTTTCAAATCCCGTAATGGAAGGACAAAATGGTGTAAATGTCACAGCTTCCCCAGCTTTCCTTTATAGCCTGAAAGTGATCAGGAGGGACCCTTTCAGAGAGGCAATTTCAGAGGTTTTAGATACCAATAAAGTGATACTTCTTGATGATAGCAAATAAAATCCCACTGCAATAAAATCAAATTGTTCTGGTCCCCTTTTTATCTCCAAGATAGATAACAGCCTGCCTGTTACCTATGCCAGCAGTAACTGTGATCCTGTTTCTCCCCCTCCCCTCGTTCCCAGGACGGCAGATGGAGAAGGCCTGGTGGAGAAGCACTATGTTTTCTTGAAGAGACTTTGCCAAGTTTTGTGTGCGTTGGGCAGCCAGCTGTGTGCGTTGCTAGTAAGTCTCTACTAATACCAGACACAACCCTGGGAAAGCTAATCTTTAGGGCTTGGCTTGAGGCAACCCTAATCAAGGGTAGGACCAGGGTTATCTCACATTTGGTAGCCATAGGATTCTCTCCACATATTTGGAAAAGGCAGAAATGGCTCTGTTTGCAAGTGAGATAACTGTATCCTGCCAAATCATAGGATATAGAAGGACCCTGACTGATTGCAGGCTCGTGCTGTCATCAGGAGTCATCTTGTGTAACCTCTGTAAAATGTTGAAGCTTTATTGAAAATTGGTCAAGTTTCTTGTTGTCTACTGCTACAGAAAAATTACTCCAGGAAAGTACCCTTTTGTTGGAAGCCTCTTAAATTTTCCTGTTACAAATAACTGAGAGTATACCTCTTTGTTCTTCTACTAAGATTCTCTCAAACTGAAGAGCAGGTTTTCTTCCCATGGTTGATCTTTCTAATGCTTTTTGTCAGTGTTGAGGTGAAGATGCACACTGGTGCTTCGCGTGCCATGCTGGCTGCTGAATTCCTGCTCCCTCCGTTCAGCACAGTGCTTCTGCAGTAAGGAAGGCAGGCTTGTTTAGAGATGCCGTTCCTGGGGAGACTGGGGCAGCCAGCCTGTGCAAGGGACAGCAGAGGAAGCAAAAAAAAAACCCACCCAAACCCATGTGTTATTACTTTCAGTGATTTCACTTGCTGTTAAGCAGTGGGAGCTGTTAGTTTGGAATGAAGTAAAGAGATGGGGTTTTGAGTCCTCTCACCTACATTGCCTTGGGAGAGGCAGCACGGAGCTGTACAGCTCCAGAACAGGGATCTTGAGGGCACCAGGTCACACTATGATTAGGGAGAAGCAGCAAAGCCTTGACTTTGTGACTCTGGGTAAAACTTGCCAGAAAGGTATTGGTAAGAGCTGTCCGTACGTTAAATGCAGGAAACAGTTGGAGCAATGGGAGTGAAATCATCTGGGTGTATTTGCTTGTGAAATTCTGCAGCTGAGAATTGCTCCAGTTCAGGAACTGCTGGGTGGGCTCATCCTGGCAGGAGAGAAACGGGACTTACAGCAGCAGCGACTGCTGCAACGACTTTGGTTTTAATGGTACTCCAGTATCTGAATGAGAGTGGTGCTGTCTCCAGTACCTCCAGGCTGTCAGCAGAACTTGCTGCCCCTCAGGCTGTACTGGTTTCAGAGAAAATTACAGTTGTTTGGTGTTTTCAACTCTGCTCCTTTACGACCTGTGGCCTTGGACGGGCTGCTCCTGCTTTACCCAGAGATGTGCCACTTCTGAGCCCACTATGACATACGCTTCAGCGTTTTGTCTGAGATTTTTTTGTCTTCCTAACAGGGCTCAGATGCTGATGTGGAAACGCCAGCCAACTTTGGAAAATATCTTGACTCATTCTTAGCCTTCACAACCCATCCCAGCCAGGTATGTAAAGGGCTGAGAGTCTTGTTATTGTCTACGTTGGAACGTGTGAATGCATAATTGAGCTAACCTATAGAAGACCACAGAACTTCAGCTGCCAAATACTGCTTTCCAGGCTCTCCATTCCAGCTGAAGGTCTGGAAAGCAGCATGTAGGAAGTGCAGAATTTGCAGTCAGCCCTACTATTTAAGTTTTGTCATTCTGGAAGTTTGAGCTGTGCCTGCATGGTGCCTTGGCTCAACCAAATAGTCAGTGTAATTTGCTGTTGCCTTCTGCTAGCAACACTTTGTTAGCAGTGGAGATTCCAGCACTGAAATCCATCTCTCTTACCCTCTTCTCCCTCTTCTCTCCCCAGTTTCTGCGCTCTTCTACCCAGATCACATGGGGAGCTCTCTTTCGGCATGAAGTTTTGTCTCGTGACCCCTTGTTGCTGGCCATGATTCCCAAGTATCTTCGTGCATCTATGACCAACCTAGTGAAGGTATGTGGGAACTGTGGCCACACAGGTGTGAGAAGGTGCTTAGGTAAACATGGCCTGTGGATGCTGGGGGAAAAGCTACATTTTTGTGTCTGCCAGAGAGAGAATCTCCAGGCTGCTGAACAAACAGCTTATTTCAACATTTTGCTGTCTGCTCCTTGCCTTCAGTCTTCATCTCCTTGAAGGCGTGTTAGCTGTGATGAGTGACTTCTCTTCCTTCCTGATCTTGTCTGTTCTGTCTCCAGGTGGGCTTTCCCTCTAAAACAGACAGCCCCAGTTGTGAATACTCCCGCTTTGACTTTGACAGTGATGAAGACTTCAATGCCTTCTTCAATTGTAAGTTGCCATTACCCTGTGTGGAAGCTGTTGTCTGTGCCTTTCCTTCCACTTTCAGTTGCTGGCTGAGCTTGGAGCCTACCATGGTGGCTTGACAGCTTCCATTTGTGGCTTGGCTCTTTCAGCCTGGGCCTTAGTTAAATAAATTTTGGATTTTCCTGTGTCAGCTCAGGTGTTCTGCTTGCTGGCCAGGTAGGTGGCCTAGTAGCAGCGTCACAGAAAATGCTTCTTGGTCACTCAGAGGAGGAAATGAAACAGCCTGGAGTGCTGCTCAGGTTAGGAGAGGAAGGCAGCTTACAAAAGACTTTACATGTCATTCCAGAAAGAAAACGTGTCCTGACTCTGCTAAAAAGCATTGTTCAGCAGCAGTAGGTAGACTTGAACAATGAACATAGCCAATTTTAATAATAACCTTAACCCAGCAAATGAGGAACCCCAGGTACTAATATTATTTTTTTTTCTTTTTGTATTTTGCTTCCCAAAATTGAGGATGGTTCTCACTAGCTGATATTGCTTGGTACTCACTTGGTGGCTGGGAGGATATACTTAATAATTTACTTAAATTCTTACTTTTTACATCTATGTGTGAAGATGTGCAGTGTTCAAATATCAATTACTTGTTAGACAGTACAGTAAGTTGAAAATAAACTATTTGGGTAGAAATCAAAAGTAGGTAGATTAACAAAGCTAGAATTTGGAATAGTTGTAGAGGGTTAAATGATACTGAGGGTGTTATGTACCTAAGAAAAGAAAACTAATTTGAAACACAGCTTAAAATTACTTGATAAAATAACTTTTTTCAAATAGTGCAGGTTGCATCTGTAGTCAGCAGAGCTGATTCTCTTGTGTGGTCATCTACTGCAGTATCTGGAACAAATATCAATTCCTGTTCTGTACTTTGCTTTTCGGATCTTCGAAATTCAAAACAAGGGTTTTTTTTTGAGTTTGCATTAGCTTGGAATGCTACTGACCTGGAATCTGACCTGGGTTAAGTTGAATAATGTAGAAAAAATGTGCTTAGCTGAGGGAACAAGTAGTCATCAAATGCTGGTTTCCTGTCTCAATATCTCAAGCTTTGTAAGCAGGAAACATGTATAGTTTGGGGATATTTTTTTAAATAAAAAATAGAGGCTTAATTGCAGTAAATCTGGGTTTAGCATAGATTTTCATAGTTCATATTGCATTTTAATTGTACTTCTTTATATGTTAATCCTCATTTTTTTAGTCCATTTAAATTGCTTCAAAAATGGCCCATCCCATTGCACCTAGTTTACTGACTGTGTCTGAGCTTACTGCACAGCTACTGCCAGAGCAGCAGTCCATAATGTTCCCAGGTGTGCAAACCTGCAGGTGAGCTTTGGGGAAGGGATCATTTGCAGCATCAGCTTGTTGCATGGTGTCTGGCTTTTCCCTGCAGCTTTCCGAGCCCAGCAAGGAGAGGTGATGAGGATGGCTTGTCGTCTGGACCCTCGAACTGGCTTCCAAATGGCTGGTGAATGGTTGAAGTACCAGCTCACAGCTCCTGTTGATACAGGACCCATGAACTGTGAGTTACCTGAAAATAGTATTTGTTTTATAATTCAAGCCAAGAAGAAACTCATTTGCATTTTTTTTTATTTTTTAATTTTTTTTTAAGGGGGAGCCAACAATCAACACTGGGTTTTCAGGCTTTTAAGATCTTTGCAAGTTAAAAGGAAAATCAAATCAAATCCACCCCAAATTTAACCCTTTGCAGTTTACCTATGGAATAGCTAAAATCCCTGGCTTCTCCTTTTCCTTCCTCAAATCTCTCTCTAAATCAGATGCATCTGTCCCTCTAATACAATTTTAGAATTATTTGGGCCTTGTTTGCTCCATAACATACTGATTGGTTTTGTCTCCAGGGAAGTTCTGGCTGGCTAGCAGAGCCCTCTGGCAGGGACCTTGCTTTCCCTCCTGTGATGGCAGGCCAACTGGTGCTCTGCAAAGTCATGCCGAGGGCAGTCTTGCCTGTAGCGCTGTCTCTAGACATGCAGTCTCCATTCTTTTCTGTGACTTGTTGGTGTCTCCCTGTAGTATCTCAAAGGTCAGACTTATGTCTGATGAGCCAGATGGCACAGGAGCGCTTTAATTGCTCCCAGCGCATCCCTGCCAGGCACCTGCAGGGAGGGTTGTGTGACAGAAATACTTGTGTGTCCTAAGATGTTGCAGCACAGGATCTTACCAGCCTGGTGGTGTGCATGCAGAGAG
The DNA here is from genome assembly GCA_013400555.1 of Jacana jacana. Classification (NCBI taxonomy): domain Eukaryota; kingdom Metazoa; phylum Chordata; class Aves; order Charadriiformes; family Jacanidae; genus Jacana; species Jacana jacana. Next base: position 215,552 of record VZTM01002802.1, on the reverse strand, counting down.
GAGCGTGGTGAGAGCTTCAGTGTTCTCTTCCTTTCAGCTAAGACAGGCGAAGGTCTCTGCTCCATCTTCTCTCCATCCTTTGTGCAGTGGGATGCCATGACCTTCTTCTCGGAGAGCGTCATCAGCCAGATGTTTCGAACCCTGGATAAAGACGTATGTGTACCAGATGCTCTTGCCTGTTCCTCTGGCTTGTTCTGGGTTGACAAGAGTGGCTTTTTTCAGCTGTGCTGTCCTTGAAAAGTTTGTAGTAGCCATTTAACTTCATGCAAAAACCCAGATTGTTTGCTGAGTGATTCTCATGAACAGTGGCTAACTCTGTCAGCATGTCTTGGTTCTAGACGCTGTGCCATGAGAAGTCACAGGAGAGCACTCAGGTGGCACACTTTCACATAGTGCCTGCCTAGAAGAGAAGAGGACTACTTAAGCAGAAAGTTCCTAAGTTTATTCTTTTCTAATTACCACCTGATTAGATTTATTGGGTTTTTTTAACTTTGAACTAAATGAGAAACTCGTGCTCAGGGAGTAGGAGATCAGAAGCAATTTCTCCATGCTTTTTGTTTGGCAGCAGGCGAATCAGAAGGAAAGCGGTTTTTTCTCATTCTGATATAAACAGACTTAATTGATTTATCAGATTAGGCTCATGCACTTTAGTTCATCGTTCTAATCCCAGTAAAATAATTCTATGGCTTGATATCATAGAATGATCCAGGCTGGAAGGGACCTCTAGGGTCATCTAGTCTGCTGTCCCCGCAGTCAGCAGGGATACCCCCAACTAGACCAGGTTGCCCATGGCCTCGCCAAGTTCTATATAGTTGGTTAAGCATGGAATCTGTTGGTCAAGCATGGAATCTGTTGGTCAGAGTGAAGAGGAGAATTGGGGGTCAAACTGAGAGGGGAATTTACCTTTCCCATAGGTGCAAGCAATAGTGTGGGGACTTGAGACTGACATCTCAAGACTGCCCTACTAACAATGGCAGTGCTGTTGTCCTTTTTACCCTCAGCTGGTGCACGTAGCACCCAGTTAAATTGAGGTTTCTATTGCTTTTCTTTGTGTTTTGAGGACTGTGGTGTTCGGCTGAGAGTCCTGATATGCTAGCAGCAGCTCCATGGCCTGGCTCTAAGAGTTGTACAGTGTGTGCCACAGGCTGAAGTACTGAGTGTTGCTTCCTTTCTTCTTTCCTGCCTCTGTAGGAAATCCCAGTGAATGACGGCATAGATCTGCTGCAGCTTGTCCTTAATTTTGAAACAAAGGACCCTCTCATCCTGTCCTGTGTGCTCACCAATGTCTCTGCTCTCTTCCCTTTTGTCACTTACCGACCAGAATACCTACCACAAGTACTTGCCAAGGTAGGTACTGGCAGACAATGCTAAAATCAAGTAGGCTTTTTGTGGTGCAAGGCCCTTGTAGTAAAATGTAGGAGTTAATCCGCTTGGCATTACTGCCAGGGAAGGACTATTCTTCATGTTAAAGATGGGGGGAACTGAAATTGAGTCCTGTTGAGGAAGTAACAATGTCAAATAACACAAGTTTTATAGTTCCTAGTTTAATACAATTGCACCAAGGTCTTGAGCTGAAAACATACGTGAGTGCTAGATATTAACAAATGACATGAGGTTTTGGATTTTTTCCTTCCTTTTCTCACAGCTGTTTGCTTCAGTTACCTTTGAAGTTATAGAAGAAAGTAAGGTATGTCTGATTTACTCTCTACTAATAAGCTATAACAATTAGATCAAATCATACAGTTCTTGAGAGCATGCTGAGTCTGCAGACTCTGCTGTAGTAGGCCTCTCAAGTATAGTCCTGCTCCTGGAAAGAGCTGTGAAGTTTAGATACAACTGATCTATTCTTGGTTGATGTAGCCTAATAAGCTTTGACTCACAAATTGAGAAGAGGCAGGTGTGGTCTAAGGCCACTGCACTTAGTTCCAAAGTCTCTTTTGGCTTTCCCAAGAGTGAAATCCCTTCATTAGCTGTGGGTGCTCTCCAGTGGTTGGGATACATGGCTGTAAAGCTGCCGGCTACCATGGGAGTGCTTGGAGTCTTAAAATAGTAAGATCCATGGCATCCTCTCTCTTTGAGCACAGCTTGTTTAAACATGGGTTTCTTGGGTTGGCTACTACTGCAGAGGAAATCTGGTTGATGCATGTTTGTTTGGGTCAGGGGCTGAGGAAATCCTTTTTTGATGGGTACTCAACAGTGCAAGAAACTGTATGTAATGCATTTGTCTCTTGAAGATCCCTTGCATTTGTCTGAACTTTTGTTTTGTTGCATTGAAGTTTGTTATGTCTGTCCAGGCTCCTAGAACTCGAGCAGTGAAGAATGTGAGAAGGCATGCGTGTTCCTCAATCATTAAGATGTGTCGGGATTACCCTCAGCTTGTCCTGGTATGTACATTCATCTCTATCATGAAGAGTCTTGCCTCAGTTTCACCTGCATTTTGTGGGAACTTCAGCTTCCTTGGCTTCAGCCTCTGTTTTTCTTCCAAGAAACACTTCTGCTGCACAAAGGCAAAATATTTTATCCCCTGCACCTCCCTTCTTCCCCCCAGTCTCTGAAAAAGTTTCTGCCTGAAGAGTTGCATTGTAAAGTCATGAGTTAAAGGAAAATGTGATGAGTTAAATGCAAAAGGGATGCTGAGGAGGATACAAGCAGTGCTAGAGTCATTATGTGGGAATGTTTGCTGAATTTCCACTTGGTCACTTGCAGAGGTCTCAGTTGATTCCTCAGCTGAAGATCACTAGCAATGACTAATCTCCAGACTTTCTTCTGTTACTTAGGAGAAAGTAGGAGCAATTTCTGGATTTCCTTGAAGAGACTAGAAAAACACATGTGAAAATGTTTTCAATCCATTGGCTAGTACTGTGTTTGGTGTTGCTGAACTGAAATAGCCTGCATGCAACATGCCTGTGGCTCTGAACTCCTTTCTTCAGCAGTGTTCATGTGGAGTGACTCTAGGATTACGGGAGCACCACAGGACATGCTTTAAACAAAGACATTTTTGAGGATGCCAACTAGGGTAATTTAGGAGTTCCAGTCCACATTCTTCAATAGCTGCTAGGAACTAGTGTGTTTGTCGTCGTCCTGTCCTTGAACTGCAGCTATCTTTCCTGTGGCCAGCCAAAGGTCCTCACTGGAAGAGCTAAGGGCCCCGAGCTGCCCCTTAATTAGGGGACTTTGCTGAAGGGGTGATTGTTAATGCTGATACAGGCACAGGTGGACATGGCAGAGACTAGAGTGGGCGCAGGGAAGGAAGTCAACCGTTGCTGTGGAGATAACCACATGAATTAATTGTTATTAACATGGTTGTGAGCAAAGAGATGGCAGAGTCTGGTGCTTGGAAGCCAAAGGAGCGAGGTACTTTCTGTGAGCAAGTAAAAGCACCAGAACAGTTTTGAGGTGTGACTACTGCTGTAAGGGACATGACTGCCTAGAAGAGAGAGGTTTCTTCTGCTTATTTCAGTCATTTTGGAAACTAAAGTAAACCAGATGTAGGATGATGATAGAGGGGTAGGGAAGAAAAGAGGTTATTTTACACTGAACATTCAGAGAAACTTGAGACTGAGTAGTTGACTATGTAGAGAAAAGGTAACTTGTATATGCTCTTCCAGCTGTTCTGTGTAATACAGTACACACCACCTCTGCCTCCCCAGTGGCTCTTCTCTACACCATATGTATGATGCTCTTCCTCTTGGATGTGTTTTCTAGCCAAACTTTGAGATGTTGTACAACCACGTGAAGCAGCTGCTCTCCAATGAGCTACTTCTGACACAGATGGAGAAGTGTGCCCTTATGGAGGCCCTTGTCCTCATCAGCAACCAGTTCAAGGACTATGAGCGGCAGAAAGCGTTCCTGGAGGAGCTCATGGCTCCCGTTGCTGGCTTATGGCTCTCCCCAGAGATGCAGAGGTATGGGTTGTTCTTCTGAGCTTTGAGCTGGATGTGTCGCAGAGGTAATGTGCCTGGTGAGGGAACGCGTGATAACAGGAGGGTGGTGGGTTGCCTTATGACTTCCTGTGCTCTGGGCAGTCATTGTGGTAATAGCTCTCTTGCAGTTCAGAAACTGCCAACTTGGTCTAGATGCTGTTTGTTTAGCATGATAGAGGAACACTTCCCAGCACACCAAATGCATTTGCAGAAAATGAGACTAGAAGATGTCTTTGCTCATCTGCTGGAGAAACTAGGGAGCTGAGCTCTCCTTATTAAAGCTGAGATGTTCTGCAGCCCTGGGCAGCTGGGCATGCCTAAGCATTTTCCCAGCAGGGTTATCTTCATAAGAGCATCAAAGGTTTTAGACCCCAGTGGCCCAAAAGAACCGGATATGTTTGGAGGGTGCAGCCTTTTCTGGTGCTTTTTATCATATTCCCACATACGGTGCAGAGCACTAGCAAGTCTCTCTAGCCTGCTCTGAATTTGTAAGTTGTTCATAGCCAGTATGAAGCTCTGTTCAAATTCTCTTGTGCAAACAATAATCCCCATTGCCATGTTTCACTGATGCCAGAGTCCTTTTGGATCCTGAAGCCTTCATCTCTTACGTGGGTGCAGACAACAAAATTGCTGATCCAGTCTTGGAAGATCCCAGCGGCCTGAACCGCTCTAGAGTGAGTATTGTTACCAGGAGGTGTAATTCTTACTGGAGAAGATCCGCCTCCTTGCATCCCTCATTTCTGTTGTGGTTACTGTCTTGGTTCCAGAAGTTTCCCCTCCAGGCTGTGGAGAGGCTTGAGAGAGCACAGCTGCCACATAGTTCTTTGTTGCTGTCTGAGGCTAAACCACAACAGCTGCACACAAGATCTCACCTGATCATCTACTTTTTTAGGCTCTGAATCAGTAGGTTTTTCAGGTTCTGATGTTTTCAGACAAACAGGCCAGCTTTTGCCTCTTTGAGCTATGGTAGTGAGTATGTAAGCCTTACAAAAAACCACCAGCTTATTCAGCAGAATGAAGCACACCATTCCCTACTCTTTGTGTGGCAGAGTTTGGTTTTGGAGAAGCAGTTATTTAAGTGATTTTTGGAAATACAGTGCAGTGAATTGTGCTTTTCAAGCCAGGCAGCACAGAAAGCATCATGCTAAGGCTGCAGCATGGAATGTAGTTAAAATTCATCCAAGGAGATTCCTGCTGTTCGAGTTGTTGGTGATCTGTCTTCACTTCTTGGACAGACTGCAGATGGAATTGCTATCTTTAGGTCTGTTGGAGGCACTGAAATGCAGTCCACACAGCTGTGTTTGTGATTTGGTGCTAATGCAGTTTGTGATCACAGATTTCCAAATCTGTCCCAGCACATGAAGGAGTTGGAGAACTGGTACTGTAGACCCTTCCTTTTAGAGGACAACATGCATGGGTTCTTGCATACTCATGAGACTGTATGCATTGGTGCTTTGTCTAACAGTGAGTTCCTCGGCTGTCCTGCCATGGCCTAGAGTCAGTGACAATCATGGAATGTAGCATGATCATTTGCTGCATTTTCTTGTTAGCAAACCCACCGGTTTGTTCCTGTCACCAGGTTGGGCTCGCTGTAGAGTGATCCTTAGGAGATGGGGTGATGATGGGTTTCTCTGGAAACCTATTTATTCAGGTTGTGCTCTAACTAAGAAACTCTTTTACTGCAGATAAGCTTTTGTGTGTACACCATTCTGGGAGTCGTGAAACGAGCTCGTTGGCCTGCTGCTGCTGAAGAGGCAAAAGCTGGAGGATTCCTGGTGGGATACATGCCCAGTGGAAGTCCAATCTACCGTAATCCCTGCACTGAGCAGGTCCTGAAGCTCCTTGACAACTTACTTGCTCTTATAAGGTGGGTCAAGTTGACTTGAAACCATTTATGTTGACTTAAGATTCTCTGAAAGCCAAACTGTAATAAATACATGATATGCTCAGAGCATGTTCTCCCAGTGAAGCCAGCGGGAACACAGGCTGGTGCAGGTGTCCAAGTACTGTTCCTGACTGTTCACAGTGGGGAATGGCACTGGGGATACTGGAGCCTTCTGAATGTTCATTGGCCTGGCCAACAAGAGTCCATCAAAGCCAATGGGAGCTTGGGCTGGGGTTGCCTCCCCCACCTCCACTGCTATAAATCTGCCACCCAGTTTATCATTTCTCGACTAACATCTCTGCTCTGCCCTCAGCCCCTGCAAGGCCCACCTCTCCAGTCACCACCAGGGCAGTCCCAGCTCTCATCGCGTCCCGTTTGTGTTGTTCTCTCTTCAGTGTTAAATTTAAGCTGGTTTTGCCAAACAAGAGCAGCAGCCTCCTGAAGCACTGTCTGCTATTGAAATCAGTGGATGCATACTCTCAGGCTGTTGCTACCTTGCAGTGCCTCTCTGCACGTCACTGGTGCTGTGTCCATCTGGGGCAGCCAGAGGAGGGAGCAAGAGAGGGCAGAGAAGGGGAATCCTGAATAATGCAGTTTGCAGAATTATAAAGGAGGAATTTGTCCCGAGGTAACTGCTGCCACTGGGATTTTGCCAAGCTTATGGGGCAGTTCTGTGAGATAGTGCTGCATGTTGTATGCCTGAAAGCTTGAGGCACTGTCCTTGGCAGGAGCCTGTTGGGAAGGAGCATTTTCAGATCCATGTAGATTCTTTCAGCTCCCAGGTCTGTGAGGAAAGGGGCCCAATTACTCAAGCTCTGTGTAGTCAGGCATGTTTGGTAGTCACTGAGCTCAGGACTGCTGCTTTCAGTGAGAAGCAACACTGGACCAGTAAGACAAGCAGGTGCTATCTTGGCCTCTCCTAGCAGCGTTTCTGTGTGTGTGCAAAGCTGTAGCACAGCCGGTGACACTTTGTCCAGTGGGCAGAGTTGAGGCATTCTGTCATGGCTGTGGAGCTGTGCTCAAAGTGCTTCTGTCTTTTATCCCAGAACGCTGAAGATTCTGTCAATGAGCTTGTGGGAGAGGTTGGGTAGAGTTGCCTCATGCCGTTTCTTCCAGAGCCTGGAATGTGCTCCATATTGTGGGAGACGAAGTAAAGTGGTGGCCAAGGTCTGAACAGGCTGCAACAGACTTTACTGGTGCGATCCGCTGTTCCTGCCAGAACTTACACGCTACTAAAAACACTTGGGATGTCTTTTACAACAGGCTTTGGAGGCTGTTATCAAACAACTCTTTTAGTCAAATTCTTACTGTACTACCTGTAAAGAAGCAGAAGTTCTGTGCCTGCTCGTTTACCACCTCCAGGAAAACGTATGAGCTGTGTTCTATTGACAGTGCTTCTCCGTCAGCATAAAGAAGAGGCTGCCTTGCTGGTTTTGAGATAGTGCATCTGTGGTGTTTGAGCATCTCTGTTGCAGACTGAAATATTTTCTGGGCATGTGGTAACACACATGGAGCAGCCTGTACTTCACTCAGAGATGTCCAGGCCTTTTTTTTTAAGGCTGAATACTCCAACAGGAACCAATGGCTGATGTATTGAGAGCAGCAGATCCTCTGCTTCATACCTTTCCTGGCTGCTGCTGAATGTAGAGCACTCTTTGTGTGACAACTGCAAACTCATAGCTGCTCAGTGCAAGTGATGATGATTATGTCTTTATGGAGAAGTTGGAGCTTGTGCTGTGGGTTTTTTCCTGGCTTTGAGTACCTTTTCCATGTACTGCTGCTTCAGGCTCACTTTAATATGGATTAGGCAGGAGAATATGGAATCGGTAGCAGCCTGTCAGTAAGCAAGAAGTACAGGGATATGAGGAGGGCTGCTGGCAGAAAAGCTGCCTGTCTTCAGGAATATAGTTGTGTTACTGCTTGGAGATGGATATTTCTCTTAGCTCTGTGCCATGAGACAGCTTTCTGTGGGGATAAGCAAGGTCCAGGCATTGCTCGCGTCTTTATGCAGGAGGTGGAAGTTCCTCATGGGTTGTGTTGGTTACTATGTGAGCAGATCTGCAAGTAGCAGCACCAGCAGAGATCCTGCTGAGCAGCTGAATTCAACAAGTCTGGCACCAGTATGCAAAATACCCAACCAAAAACCGTCGTTTTGCAGGCGGAGCAGTTAGGTCTGCAGCTCTCTGGATGTGGTGTGGCGTTCTGCTGCTGCGCTGGCAGGCAGTGAAAGTTGCTAGAGCCATTTGCTTGCTTTTTGCTTTTTTTTTCTTTTTTTTTTTTTGCTAAGGTAAGTAGCTTGAGGGTAGGTCATGGATGAGACCAAAGAGCCAAGAGGAATGAGAGGGAGTCCAGGTAACAAGGAAAATAACATAGTTTTGAGTGGCATCTTCTTGTGCCTACCCAGATTGGTCTCTGTCTTGGGAGCTTATTTTGAGGTTGCTTTGTTTTTGAGTGGTGATTCTGCTGTCCTCTGCAGTGCCTCATTTCATCTAGGTGTTTTCTGGCTTAAATTGTTCTCTCCTGAACTTAAACCCAAGTCATGATCTCTAGCCACCTTTAGATAAAGGCCCGTTTCTGTAGTCAGTGGCTGCACAAACTGATTGGCGCAGGACTTCTATTGTGCTGAGATTTGTTCATGTTCTGTTACAGTTGGACTGGTCAGGCTCAGCAAATAGTTTGTGTGAACAAAGGCTTTTTTGGAACTCCTCTTGATGAGATGCTCATTAATGCTGGTGAAAGAACTGGATAGATATGGATGCTGTAGGTGTTTTCAATGTAGACAGATTCAGCTTTGGGTAAAGATTCTTCAAGCATGGACTGTCCTAAAGGACTCATCTTCTGACCTTCAAGCCTGTCTCTCTAGGCATCAGGTGCTCTTTCCAGCAGAGCTGAGATGATCTCTAAAAATACATTCCCCCAAGCCCTGCCATATCCTTTGCTTGTCTTTTTTAAAGTCTCTTGGATTTTGGTTTTTTCATGTTTTTCTGTATGAGAAGCCCAGAAGTGCTGCTTACTGCTGAGAGTCTCAAGTGGAACATGCTTAGGGGCTACATCTTCATCATGTACGAGGGCTGTTGGATGATTTCTTAACTCTTACAAGGAGTAGCTGTTAGCTGTTTCCCCTTCGTTACCACTGGGACCTTGCTGAAGTATTAATTCAGGGAGATCAGCCTGGGAGTGAACATCTGCCCTCCTGACTGGCAAACCTCAGAACAACATCCTTCAAGGACTCTGAAACCACCAAGGACCGTGACCACAGCTTCAGGATATGACTGACTGGCCCATCCTGCTTGGGTTAGAGCAGTGCATTTTCAGGGTTCGCCCCTGCATTTCCACAGTCTTTGGGTTTGCCGTCCTGCCCAGCATGAGGCAAAGCCAGCATTGGCACGGAGCAGGCAGGAGACATGCAAGAGGAGGGTATCTTAGTAGCTAGGTTTTAGAATAGCCTCAAGCAGAGAGGCAGTTTTCGGAGTCAGCGGAACAGCGTTACCCAAACTTTTGTGGCGGCTGGGCTGTTCCCTGGCCCCTCTTGGGAAAGTAAAACCAGCTTGTGCCCCTTTTGAGGCCTGTTGCATGGTGTTAGATCCAGCCCAGAATGAGAGTATGGGTCATTAAGAAGACATTTGTGTTGCTCTTTCTTACGAAATTGACATACTTGCCTTCCTCACCTGCAGTGAGCAGGGAAGTATTTAACACTTGCAGAGAGAAATGGGGTAGTTGCCGTTTTGGAGCTAACTCAGGCTCTCTGCAAACTCAGGCAGACATCACTGTGTTGGGGTTGCCAGGATTGTGAACATAGACCTTCCAAAAACAAACAAACAAATTAAAAAAAAAAATCATTAAGACATGAGTGAAAGCTGAGACTCTGGAGAACGTACCCAGGTCTGTCCACGTTCCCTTCCCCCAGCCATTCCCATGTACCCCCTGCTTTGGGAGACGCTGCTCTAGGGGGAGATACTGAGTTGCCCTTGATCACCTCTAGCAGCAGGTACAATGGCATTGCAGTTTTGGAGGAGGCTGCAGGATTTGTGCTGTGTGCAGCTGGCGACACCCAGAGTGGAGGTCTGAGGTCTCAAAGGAGAGAGGTAGGTGAGAGAGACACCCCCTGCCGAGTCCAGCGCTGAGTGTCAGTACCCTGGCTAAGAGGGGACCCATTTTGGCCTGGATGGCAAGAACCAGCCACCTGTGGCTGAATTGGTGTCCCTTGCGGAGAGCTGACCGTGGCCACCTCCTGATGATACAGAATTGTTCCCAGCTGGATGTCTTGTCCAGGGGGCACGTGTGTCTGCCACGAGTAACATCCGATGGACTGATGTTCTCCCTAGAGTCCCTCCAATGCCACCTGCCATTCTGGGGACTGTGACCCATCCCTGGGGGGCAGTGTGTGTATTTTGGAGCTGAAACAGCCCCTCCCTCTGCAGGGGCCTCAGGTTCAGAAAATATTTTGAGATTACAGAATCCATGTCTTGTCGGTTTTTAAAATACATTCTTTGATCCTTTTGGCCAAGCTGATAAGCTGTTGCCAGCAGCGACTGGAGAGAATTGCTGGGAGCTTTTACTGCCAGTGCTTGCGAGGGGTGGGGTGAACTGAAGTAAGTGGAAGGGGCAGCCAGGAGATTCAGGACATGAGGTGGAATCACTCCATGTCTCTGTCGGGTCAGCTTCCCCAATATTTTTGCAGGTGGGGAAGGGGGATCCCATGCACACGTGCTTGGTCTCACCTTCCTCATCATCTGCCTCAGGAGCTGTTCACAGGCTGAAGGAGAGGATCCCATTGTCAAGGGCAAAAGGAGTTTAACCACATGAGTATAAACCAAGTGCTCTTCTGTTTCAGGACTCACAACAATCTCTACATGCCAGAGATGGTGGCTAGGATGGGGGAAACATTTGCAAAGGCCTTAGACATGCTGGAGGTGGAGAAGAATGCCATCCTAGGTAAGGGGCTTCTCTTTGGGAGGAATGTGTGGGCAGATTCTCAGAGGTATTTGAGCAGTGGAAGCAAAGAGGGGCTGGAGATCCAGCTTCTTGGTAATTACAGCTCAGCTGTGATTTGAACCTGCTGAAATGAAGAAGTTCAATCAGTTATTGGTTTTGGACAAATTGGTTTCTTCTGCATGAAATAAAGGGTTCCCTATCAAACTGCTTATCCTGGCTGGGCAGTGGTTTCTGCAACATGGTATTTCAGGCTGGAGAAACTGGGGGTGCTGTAATTGTCTGCCTTCAAGCAGAATTAGTCAAGGCAGAATTGGTGCTCAGCAGGATCCCTGAGTGCTGGTAGAGACATATCCTGGAGGGCAAAAGCCAAGTCCTGCAGTTTGGCCCTGTCACTTGTTTCCAGATGGTGTGTTAGGTACTTGGAGCATCCTAAAACAAGCTTCAGCTTGTGAACAAAGAAGCCTTTCCAGCCAAGCAGAAGTGGGTGGCTTTGTGGATAAATTGTAGACCGCAGCTCTGAAAATTGGGGTTTAATTTCAGGCTCTGACAGGCGGTGAAATACTTGGGGAAGTTGCTTTGTCTTATCTCTGTTTCCTATCTGTAAAATGAGGAGATCCTTCTTTTACCTGTTTTCCATGACCTATAGACTCTATGTGAACAACTGCACATAAAACAGCAGGACTTTGATCTCCGTTCTAAACTTTGATACTCTAGCTCAGCAGTAGCTTGTGTCCCAACAGAGATTAATGCAGACCTGAAGGAATGGGCTATTAGAGGAGCTGCACAAGTGTCAGCTCTGCTTCTGACTGGGTTCTGATAGCTCCAGTAAGTTTCACTTTGGAGATGTGAAGGGACTATAACAACCTTCACGGGAACTGTCATGGTTTTGACCAATCAGACAGATGATGACCCCTCCTCCCCGCCCCTAAGGAAAATCAAGGAGAGGAAAGGATTAAGAGATTCAGGAGTTTAGATAAAAACTAAACTACTTTAGTAGAAATATCAATAACAATAATACAATAAAAAGAAAAATTAAAAAGTATAAAAGAAAGGATAAAGAAAAAAAAAGTCTACAGTCTATACAAAACCGTATCAGGCTCCCAGGACGACGATCACGTCACCAGCAGCACCAGTGAACGTCCCAGGCTGGACTCGGTGACTGACAGGAGCTGGATTCCGGATCAGGGTCAAAGGCAGACGGACAGACAGGGTCCCCCTCAGACATCAGCCATTGAAGGAAGAAAAACTAATAACCCCTTGATCCCTCAGCTTTTTTACTGAGCATGATGCAGATGGGATGGAATACCCCAGTTGGTCAGTTTTGGGTCACCTGACAAAATTCCCTGACCTTGGTTGTTCTAGCAGTAAGTATAAGCAAGGGCCTCTCTGCAGACCATCCCTTGGTATAATCAGGACGAAACAGTCTCTGAACAATGTGCTGTTAATTTCAGACTTTAGTTAGTTAGAAGAGGCCCAGCTAAAAAAGTAAAACTACTGAACAGAAAATTGGTTTGTTTTACCTCAAACCAGGACAGGAACACCTGAAGTACAACCAGCCTGACCTTGGCTGACCTCTGAGGGAGGTTCTCCCCCAGGGTTGCTGCACCACCTCTTCCCATTTGGCTGCATGTTGATCTTGCCAAGTACTTCCCTCTCTGCTGTCAGGCTGGCTGGGTGCTGCCCAGCATGTCCTGAAGGTGTACTGTGCTCTCATTAATATAACTGAAGCCTGTTCTTTCCCACAGGTCTCCCTCAGCCTCTGCTGGAGCTGTATGACTCTCCTGTTTATAAAACGGTCTTAGAAAGGATGCAGGGCTTCTTTTGTACCCTCTACGACAACTGGTAAGAGCAGCAGATGTCCCACACAATCCAGCATTGCACAGCTGGAGCAGTGAGCTATTGCTGGGGGCTGACTTCTGCTAAAGTTAGACTTTTCATGTGAGCTGTATCCTGTAACGTCCAACCACAAGTTGCAGTGGTGAACTACGCTCCATCATTGTAACCTACCGTGTATACATGGAACACAGTCACTGGAAAAAGCACCTCAAAATGTGGGTCTGCCTTTAGCTCTTCTGCTGTTAGGAGTTGAGTTGGAGCACTTACCTGATATCCTGGCCTGGTTTGTCTTTCTGCCACTTTTATGTGCTAGGACACATCACCACTTGAAAGTGCATTGTAGTACTTAAATGTTGAATTAATTGTCCCTCTGTAGGCATTCCAGGAAAAAAGATACAGTGTGAAAATTCTTCTATAGTGTTCTTCTAAACATGGCAACTGTCTAATCTCAAGATGACAGTACTTGCAGCCTTTGCAGGCCAGAGGCATGGTACCTGTTACTTAGCAGAGTTGTAACTAACTTGGTTTTTGTTACAGTTTCCACATCCTAGGAAACGCAGGCCCCTCCATGCAACAGGATTTCTACACCGTTGAGGGTCTCGCCACCCAGCTCCTCAGCTCAGCTTTCATCAACCTCAACAACATTCCTGATTACAGACTGCGCCCCATGCTCCGTATCCTTCCATCACTGTCTCCGGCCAGCTAGGGAAGCTTTGAGCATGTCAGTCAAAAACCAGGTGGCCTCCTAGCATCATTTGCAGTACGGCCAAGCCAAAGAAGGGTGATTGAGGAGGTAAACAAACAGGGATATACCTGGTGTGGATGAGGTGTGAGCCTAGGAGGGCATGAGCAGACACAGCGGTGCGTGGGGTCAGAGAGAATAAATGCAAAGGGTCTGGGTGATCCTGGAGACACCATGAGAGATGGATAGTGCCTTCTCAGGGACAAGGGGGCATGAATAGTGCAGGATCTCGGCATTAGGGTGTCTGACTAGACTTTGGGCTTGTGTGGGTGACTATCTGGGGTTCCCAGCCTGCTTTCCAGGGCTGGACATTGAGACTCACAGCAAGGAGACGGGTGCTAAGTACCCTCAGCTTTCTCAGCTGAACTGCCAGGGGAAGAAGCTGAATACTTCATGCTCTTGCTCTGTAGAAGTGCCACTTCTTAGTTCAGGGCTATGAGGAGATGGGCTTCAAAGTGCTAAGAGTCTTGCTGTTTGGCCTCCTGATGGAATGGACTGGTTTGGGTGCTGTGCTGCAGTCTCCCTAACAGCTGGCCATATGTGCCGGGGCTCTTCCTTAACTGGTTTGTGCAGGTGTGTTTGTGAAGCCCTTGGTACTCTCCTGCCCTTCAGAATACTACGAAACCCTTGTCTGCCCCATGCTGGGACCACTCTTCACCTATCTGCACGTGGTAAGAAAGTAGCTTGTTTGATGCCTGTTCTGGGCAGCCCAGACTCCCTGTAGCAGCTGGCAGCAACATGTGGGCACGGAAAAGGCAGATCCTCGGTGCTTACTGATTCTGATGTTGTTCAGGCAGGCTTTTGAGGTGCATTGAACTCTGGCTGATGCACAGCACCCCTTGCTGTGAATTCCAACCTGTGGATATCGGCTCCTCTGTCTTCAGCCCTGAGACTTTTTGTGATTTCTCTTGTTGTTTGGGGGTTGTTTTGTTGTGTTTTTTTTTTCCTGTGTCCCCTTTTTTCTGAGAGCTCACTCAGATTCTTACGCCCAGCACAGCCACAGCACCTTCAGCACAGTCGGTGGCAGTTCTTGCCCCATTCAAAACAGGGCTTGGCATGAGAGCTGTGTCGAACGCCCCTGTGCTTCTGCAGGCACCTATCACTTGGGGCCTCTTTGTGTGTCCAACGTGGCTCCTTAGTTAAGGTATTGAGTCTTCCCTTTTGTTTTGAACAGAGGCTGTCTCAGAAATGGCAGGTGATCAACCAGCGAAGCATGCTCTGGTAAGCTGTCACCCCTTGGTCTGAATACTGAAAGTGGGAAATGGGGAGTGGGGTGGAGCTTTGGTCTTTCACGTGGCCTTTTGCCCCAGAAATAGCCCTGCCAGCAAAAGGCTAGAAAACACTGTTTACCCTAATGGTGATTCATTCCCTGTGCTTTGGCAGAGGGGATACTTTAAGATACTGGCTGCCTTCATTGTCTCAGCCCTGTGGCAGGGGGGTGGAACAAGATTGATCTTTAAGGTGCCTTCTAACTCAAGCCATTTTATGACTCACACTAAACCCTGTTCTCCTCAGTGAGGATGATGCTGCAGATGACAACCCTGAATCTCAGGAGATGCTTGAGGAACAGCTGGTCCGGCTGCTGACTCGAGAAGTCATGGATCTCATCAGTAAGTGAAATGAAGCTTAGGTCCCCATGGATATTTGGGAAATTTGCCCTAGAGAATATAATGGGAGCTTCCAGTGTGCCAGCTAGTAATCCTTAGAAGCCAGAGGTGAGACTGTTAACCCTGCCAAAACCTTAACTAAAACCTAGTAAGAGATGAATTAAAAACTTTCAGAAGAGTGTTTTATTTCTTCCATTTAGGGCTCCACGTTTGTGGCCCTGGCTCTGTGGGAGTCAAGGCCTCCTTTGGAATCTGGGTTCTCCCTTTCTGTGCCCTGGAAGCCAATACTGGACACTGCTGTGTGGACAACCTGAGTGTAGAGCTGTTTTGTGAATTGCAAAGCAATTTAATTTCTTTGTCTTCCCTTTCTCCAGCATCATGTTTTTGCCGGTGTGGCTTTGAGTAGGGAGGCTGGGAAAATGGACTGCATTGAGATTTCATGTCCTCAACCTTGTATCTCCTTTCTTGATCTGCCTTGTTGCCTTAAGGTGCCGCTGTTCTAGGCTTTAAATGGTTTTGCACGTCCCTGGTTGTCAGTAGTTTGAAGCAGGCAGCGTGCAGCAGGTTCCTCTGTGGGAGGACGATGTGGGTGGGGTGTTTCAGCCTTCCCAGTAGTGCAATGTTTGGCTTTTATAATGGGCTTCTAGATTGTAGAGGTACTGTGTGAGGGCAGGGGGAGCCCGAAGCAGCTCTGAGCCTATCAGAGTCTGTAGGATAATCTCTGCATGTTCTGAAGTAACATCTTCCCTTTTCTGCTCCTCTGACTTGCAACTCTTTCTTGCAGCCGTTTGCTGTGTTTCTAAGAAAGGTGTTGAGCATAACACTACTGCTGCTGTAGATGGAGATGGTGAGTAAATGCCCATCTGTGCTTTTCCTCCCCTTGGTGTGTGCAAGCACTTTTCCCGTTTCTTAAGAGGGAGACAGTGGCCTGTGGCTAGAAGTTCAGTGTGAGGGATATAGGTGTGATCCAAAGCTTTCATCTCTCTCTCCTGGCTAATGTGTCTGGGGGGCCACAGAAAAACCCAGTCTACCCTAGGAACAAAGGTGCTGTAGTGTTCACAGGTAGCGTGCTGGAGCAGCTAATTCTTAAGGTACCAAGAAGAGGGTGGTGGAGGAGAGCAGGATATGCATGGTCTTACCGAGAGCTGGAGGTAGCTAGTTGGGTACCCTTCCTTACCAACAAAGCTGGGGGTGCTTTCTGCCTGGAGAAAGATGTTCTGGCACACTGTGCCAGCAAAATGATTCTGTGTGCTGTCCCCTGGCTCCTTGCTGTGCCTCCTGCTGTCTCCATCGGTCCTCAGGAGGCCGTGTTCACAGTGCTGCCTTTTCTCTGCTCTGCAGATGATGAGGCGATGGCCACAGAGGTGACTCCCCCTGCCAGCGCAGAGCTCACCGAGCTCGGCAAGTGTCTGATGAAGCAGGAGGTAAGAGCCCATGCTCTGACTTCCACCATCCTTTCTTTGTACTTCTTGTCACAGTTGTCTGGGGTGCAGCCAGATGCTGCTGGAGCATTTCCTAGTGTGACAATCTTCTCTCAGGAACATGCATGTTTTTGAAGGGCCTTGATAATGGCTGCAGAAGCCACAAAGCAAATGGGGGTTGAGATCCTGCATAAAATGTAGCTACAGAATTTCAGCCCTTCTGTGAGTGAGGCCATGGGCATTCAGCTCCCAAGGTGCTCCCTGGCTCTGCCTCCACCTGGGTGCCAGTCTTCACAAGGAAGAACTTCATCCAGCAGCTGTATTTTCTGTAAAATCTGCCAGAGCTGGCCCAGGAGCCAAAGTGTTAATACAACCCACTATGCAGAGTACCTTCATTGTGATAACCCCTGTGCTCCTCCTCTCCTGTGGACCCCTCAGAAGCTCTTGCATAAGCTTTTGTACTGACTTGAGAGTAGCAGCTGGTGGGAGTCCATGGGTAATGAAGGGAGGAGGCTTGCCTGACATTGGTCCTTCATGCTATGATGGTGCACACTGGGTGCGTTTGAGCACCTTCAGCTGGAGCAGCAGCAGCCTGCAGGATTCTCAGCAGATATCCCCGAGGAGCTCCTGCAGACTCCCTGGACTGCTTGGCTCCCTTCAGGTATGAATCCTGGAGGTGGGAAATAGTTCTTCTGACTGTTTTCTCTCTCTACCCCTTTTTAGGATGTTTGCACAGCGTTGCTGATCACTGCCTACACATCTCTCTCCTGGAAGGACACTTTGTCCTGCCAAAGAACCACAACACAGCTCTGCTGGCCACTGCTCAAACAGGTACCTCTGGGAAGAAGAAGGGATTAGTTCTGGCAGGATTGGGAGAGGAACCTCTGAATGTAGTGAGAAGTGTGGCTGCTTCATCCTTGAGCACCTTCTCCCTCAGGAAAACCAAGCTGCTGCAGAAAGGCAGTCATGTATCGGTATCCTGCTTCCGTGCTGACAGTGCCTCTTCCCCAGGTGCTTCCAGGAAACCTCCTGCCTGATGCTGTGTCCTGGTTTTTCACAAGCGTACTGAAGGGCTTACAGATACATGGGCAGCACGATGGCTGCATGGCAGCCCTTGTCCACCTGGCTTTCCAGATCTATGAGGCCTTGGTGAGAAATTCTGCTCTTTGTCCAGATGCCAGATTGGCTGGGGAGTGGTGGAAAACTTAATCCCATGCCCGCTTGGGTAGGGACAGAGGAGCCAGTTGGCCTCAAGGAGGGCAGGGCTCCTCCTCTCGCAGAGCCCTGTTAACTGTACTTCTCCCTGCAGCGCCCTCGCTACGCTGAGCTGAAGGCAGTGATGGAGCAGGTCCCAGATATCCAGAGGGACTCTTTGGAGCAGTTTGATTCAAAGCTTCTCAATCCAACGTTGCAGAAGGTGGCAGACAAGCGCAGGAAGGATCATTTCAAGCGCCTCATCACAGGTTGCATTGGGGTAGGTGACATCCTGGAGGAAAATGAACCCGGTTTGTTTCAGGCTGGTACCCTGCAGAAGTGACGGGGCAGCCAGGGTGCCTGCCTCTCCCCAGCCCACCCCCATTCCCAGCCAGGAAGCTGTTGCAGCACATTCAGTGTTTGTTCTGTCTCCCTTCCCCCTGGAGGTACAGCAAGGGTGGCACCTCAGACAGAGCAGCCCCTCCAGCAATGACTTCTCATGGAGAGACAAGGGGCACCTTGCACAAAAGTGCCCGGGGGAACAGGGTACTGAAATGTGTAAGTGAAGCTGCTAGGTGGGTGCTGGGCTTTTGTGAGAATGGTGGCATTGGAGCCTGGTGGCACTGAGTTAGGAGCTGGGGAGTTGATGCACTGGTGGTTACCTCAGCGCTCTGGCACTTGAGAGTGACTAGGCTCGAGATACCCCAGAACACAAGTGTGGGGGCCAGGTCTAAGTATAGCTCAGAATCTGGGGTCTGCCTCTGAGCTGTGAAGGCAGTAATGACTGATGCCTGCCTGTCTGTTCTCTGCAGAAGCCCCTTGGGGAGCAGTTCCGCAAGGAGGTTCATATCCGGAACCTCCCATCTCTCTTCAAAATGGTGAAGCCGTCACTGGAGGCAGATGTGCTAGAGAACGAGGATGGGGAAGGCCTCAATGCACTCTTTGAGCCCTGAGCCTGGAATGCTGCAACCGTCTCCTCCCCTTCCTTATATTTTGTCCTCTTCATAGTAAGCACATTAGATTTTCCTTGTCAAGACCTCCACAAGCGTTCGTCTGAATAAAGCCCCTTTACAGGTCCTGTCCCGTTCTCCTCCCTACACTGGGATGGGGCCTGCGGTGGCATTTGAAACCAGTCTATTAAGCTTTTCCCAATTCCTTCCCCTCTCCTCCACTGGATGAGCATCTTTAGAACTCTGCTTCTCTGCAAGGTGGGAGCTGAGCTCACAGACTCCGTTAGGTAAAGCCTGGTCATCCTGTAGCCTTGAGTCGCTCTTGCTCCACTGCTTCATCCCTTGGGGTTTAGGATTTAATGCAGAAGGCAGGGTAGTGCACCACGTGAAAAGGAGTTAGCCTCATCTTCCGCTGCCTGCTAGTAGCCAGGCTCTGTAGGGAACAGGTCGGACACTCCCGCCGTGCCTATCGGCACCAGTCCCTGGCAGACTGGTATTCTGAAGAGTCTGTTTCCCTGAAGGATGCTGAGCCTGGGGCCGTGTGCCAGGATCTCCTGGCTGTGTGCCTGTGTCCTCCAGGATCTCCCTCGAGATCAGCCTTTTTTCAGGGTTCAGTTGCTCTCTAGGAGGCAGACGCTGTCAGACATATATATACATGCATAATGTATGTATATATGATCATACAGCCTGTTCTACCCAGAGCCAAATGGCAGGCTTTGGCTTTGTGCCAGCCTTTCTTGGGCATCTCTCAGGGGGAGCAGGAAAGATTTATTATTATTTTTCTTTAATTATTATTTCTTTTTACCATCCCTGCAGCCTAGAACGTGGCCAGTGCAGGGTACACAAAATCTGGACCAATAGCTGAAGCACCTGCAAACCAAAAGGGATCTCCTCACTCTCTTGCTGTGAAGTGACAGTAGCCTGTGTTTTGGTCCTTGGCAGAGAACTGCCTGGTGGGGCAGGAGGGGTGGGCTTTATACTGCAGTTTGCAGAGGGAGCCAGCTCAGAAACTGGGTTTGCGATGAGGTGGGGCTCTGTGAAACCACTCCAGTCTGCAAAGCTGGTTCTTCCTGCGTGACAAATGGGTCGCTCAATCTAACCTAGTGTTAGCAGAGGAGTTGGGAGGGTCTGTCCAGGGCTAGCTGGCCGTTTTGCCATCCAGGAGACAGAACAGGTAATAAACTGTGGTGGGCAGAGAAGCTGGTGTCTCTGTTGGGACAGACTGGACAGAGAAGCTGGGGCAGGGAGGGGTGAGAGCACAGAAAGTAGGAGCAGGCTGTGGGGATCCACTCACCCTCCTGCCCTCGCTTTTCCACCAGCAGCCTCCACTTTCCCCCAGCCTCAAACTTTTCTAACCTCTGAGCTGACGTGGCTCCTGGCTCTAGCCAAGGCTGGGTGTATTTATTGTGTTGTGATATTTTTAACATTCTGTGACTTCATGCTAGACACAAGGGGTTGGGGTTGTTTTTTTAATGGGTTTTAGAACCTTTTTTGTAGGAATGTTTAAATCCGAAGCCGTCTCTGAACTGGTTGTGTTACACCTCTGAATGTCAGTAAAGCTATTCCAGTTTCATACATGTGTTGTCATGGATTCATTTTTATGTCTTCACCTGTTTCAGTGAGACTGAGCACTCTGCCTTCATGGCCTTCATCAGGCTTGTTCTGCTCTCCTTATTCCAGCTACCCAAAGGGAACACCTGTGCTGGTAGTAAACATCCGTGACCAGGGAGATCAACCATTCCAGACTCTAATGAAAGTAGAAGGCATGGGGATAATTGCATTTAGAAGTACCTCACTAGGAGCTGGTTGATAGTAATTCCACAACAGCTGCTAGGTCCCAGTTTGCAGCTGGAAGGGTGCAGGCTGCCAAAGTACAAAGAACCATAAGCAATATGGGAAACTGCAAAGTAACACTGAAAAGCGCACCTGCTACTAAAGTAGCCTCCAGCTGGGACACTGCAGTACTCCCAGCCACTCTGGCCTTTCAGTTCCTTCATCAGCTTGCCAGAGACTTCTTTGACAAGCCAGGATCTACCTGGTCCTGACTACAGTAGTGCTCACCACTGCCACTGACTTGCAAGTCCTCCCAGGCTTCCCTGGCTGGAGACAGGCCTTTGTCACTTGCCCTCCATCATTCAGTTCTGCCCAAAGTACAGGGCACTGAAAGGGAGAGCAGGGTAGTCAAATCTCACACCTGGGAACAAACACCTTACCTTGAGCTATTAAAGAGAGAGTCAGTCCTTAGAGAGCTGTGGTTTTAAACCCCATCTTTGCACAGAGAAGCCCAGTACTGTATTAGAGAATCATAGCACGGTTTGGGCTAGAAGGTCCTGTCAAAGACCATCTAGTCCAATGCCTCACCCTTGAGTCCAACCTGACCTTGCAGCTTCTAACCCTTTCTCAACAGCAGAGGTGTCCCAGCCCTCTGACAGTACAGCATTTTACATACCACACTGGTTACCCAATACTGCCCAATAGCCCTGCACTGATACTGACGTTAACTCTTACTGACCTGCTGCCGAGTGCTTTAGCACGCTGCCATCAGTCCTTCTCACATGCTGCACACAATCTAAAATGCTATTAGTCACCTTTGGATATCACAGTCTCAGTTGTGAGCAGCACAGAAGGAAACAGCTGTAAAGAAAAGCCTTTATTTTAGTGCATCTCCTCACTGAGGCTCGTTACCAACAGAAAACAAATTCAGAGAGATGGTCCTAGGACTCAACAAGTCCATCTCAAACCTCTTGCCTAAAGAAGAGGAATCACCCCTGCAGGCAGATACTGGAAGCCCAGAACAGCAGTGCAGGGATAGGCTTCCCAGCTGCAGCCTGGTCACTCCATAGGCACAGAGTCCAGCTCATTCAGGAAGCGCTGACACTTTCCCATCAGGATCTTGATGGCTTCGCTCACCAGCACATCTGGAGGCAAGATACCCGTTGACTCCACTGAAACTGCACAGAAGACACAAGTCAGCACAGCCAGTAGGGAGCTTCAGCCTGCACCTGACTCCAGCATTTCTGTCCCTCGCCTTCCCTTACACCACGCTCCTGACAAGCCCGAGAAGAGGTTACATTTACCAGAGGAGGTTACAAACATATTCAATCCCAAAGCAACAGTCTCAGTAGTTACACACTGGAACGTGAAGGTATGAAGGCTGATGACGTGGGGGGAAAGCGTGAGGCAGGAGCCCAGCTCTACATGCTGGCCAGTCTGCTTGTCTGCACAAGCCACAGCAGGGCTCTGTGACCTGTGGGAAAGGGGGCACTTACAGATGTAATGGTTTCGCACTCTTGCCAGGCGCACGAGGTTTTTCAGACCCTCGTGGCGGAAAACTTCTCTGCTGAAGGTGTCCAACCGTGCATTGGCTACTCTTGCCACCTTTTTTCCTAAAGAGAGAAAGATGAAAGGAAGAGTGGTGGCCTGCACCAGATGGGGTGCCTTGTGTTGCTCACCCCTCAAACATGTACTCCTGCATCACCAATAGAAAAAATTAGCACATCCCCAACATGAAACTCCAGCTTGACAGAACTGGTCTTCTTAAGCAGTTCCAGCCTAAACACAAAGCTTGTATGTACCCCTGGACAAGACACAAGAAGTCTCCTCCACACTCAACTGCTGGAAAGAGCAAGCTCGCTACCAAGTCTTAGACAACTGAGCAGTACTGGAAGCTGCAGTCAGCAGCCGCAGGGCTCTGCGGGCAGACACCCAATGCCTTAGCATTTCAGGGAGACCCCAGTTCATCACCCAACACATCCACATGTGACAGCTACTCATCCATGAAATCAGGCTCACAATAGCATGAACAGTTGCTAACCAGCAAGACACCACGATGTGGTTTTCTCTACAAAGTTTGGCTCTAGTCTTTCATCGGTCTCTGCTAAGTCTTGTAAGGAACTTTAGAGCAGGAAAACAGTACCCTTGATGTTCTGGATCTCAATGACTCCAGGGGAAAAGCACTTCTGCAACAACTCAGCTGCCTCATCCTCAACAGGCTGCAGGAGCGTAATGTCAGGAAGCAGTCGATAACTTGCTGTGGCCACAGGAGAGAACTTGGCATGATCTTTACCTGCACAAAGAGTTAGAGTTAAGGATGAGGGCAGGCCTCAGACAACAAGAGTGCAAAGATGCCAGGGCCTAAAAGGGCCTGAGGTTTTCCAGAGAGAAAGCCATTTCTCCACCCCTCCCCTTCACCCAGCTGTGCTGTAATCCAAGCGCTCACACTTCTCCTCCCGCTGCCCCATGACCGCGTGGGTCAGCTCACCTATACCCTTGACGCAGTGCATAAGCACATCTATTTCCTGGCCCGGCCGCAACAGCGCGATGAGGATGTCATCATGAACAGGTCGGAAGTCAGCGTCTGGAAAGAGGTCTGTCTGATTCCCCAAGGGCACCCACGTCATATGTTTACTGTACACTGCGAAGGGAAACCACAGGCATCAGCCAGCTGCTGCACTGGAACAGGTTGCTGGCCTGTACAGGACTGGAGATGGCAAAACATAAATGTAGTAGAATGAGGGAATCAGCTCTCTTTACTCACAGGGCTGAGAGAACAGACCAAATACCGTCTCCCAAGACCAAAAAAGAAAAGAAAACAGCACCTATTTTTAGGAGAGATCTCACCTTTGTGATTGAAATATAGTTCATTAGGATCAGATGATTCCTTAGCTGCCTGAGGGTTTCGGCTGCATTTTATTTTCAGCTGGAACTGCAGAGTATCAATTTCTGTGCCTTCTTCATCTCCTGGGAAGGGGAGAACAGCATGAACCTCTGTGGAATCCCACTTTTGCTGTGGGGAAAACGGTCAGTATTTCTGTTAGATCCAAGACTCTCACCTTGGTTTCTATACTCGAAGAGTCGAGGGTCAGCTCGGATCGGGATGAGGCCCAAGCGATGAGCAAGAATTTCATCCTGCACAATGGATGTGTTGTTGTACACAAAGACTTTCTCTACAGCCATTGTTGGCACCTCAAGGAGACGAAAGATCAAGTCAGCATAAGATGACAGTTGAACTACATGCCAAGAAAATACCCAGCTAGAGTGTCCCTTCTCTCCCATAAATAATTGCCCTGTGGACTATAATCAGTGCTATTTCCACTAAATTTGGCTACCCAATATACCCTAACACCCAACATACACCCTTCCCTGTTTCTGCTGCTAAGGCCCTAACTCTCTCTGGGCAGCTGACACACATGCAGAACAAATTCATAGAATCACAGCATGATATGGGGTTGGAAGGGACCTCTGGAGATCATTTAGTCCAACCCCCCTGCTAAAGCAGGACTACCTAGAGCAGGTCACACAGGAACATGTCCAGGCAGGTTTTGAATGTCTCTAGAGATGGAGACTCCACCAGCTCTCTGGGCAGCCCCTTCCAGTGCTGTCACCCTCAAAGTGAAGAAGCTTCTGCTCATGTTTAAATGGAACTTCTTATGTTCAAGTTTGTGCCTGTTCCCTCTTGTCCTGTCACTGGGCACCACTGAGAAAAGACTGGCCCCTTCCTCTTGACACCCACCCTTTAACTATTTATAGGTGTTCATCAGATCCCCCCTCAGACTTCTCTTCTCCAGACTGAAAAGGCCCAAGTCCCTCAGCTTTTCCTCGTAAGAGAGATGCTCCAGGCCCCTCAGCATCTTTGCAGCCCTCTTCCAAACCCAAAGGCCGCCCGCAAGAGTTGACCTAACGCGGGGCCCGCACCGCCCCGTCCCCACCCAGCCCCTGTCCGCCGCCCTTACCTCGGCCAGCAGGATGCGGCGGAAGGCGTTGGCGATGGCGGCGTCGATGCCCACCATGTCGAACTCCAGCGCCCCCTCCTCCTCGCGGATCACCTCCACGCGGAACTCCTGCAGGGGCCACGCGCCGCCGGTCACCGCGCGTGTGCTCCCGCGCGAACACACGCGCCAGCCCTCCTACCCCCCCTCACCCACCTCCTCGAAGCGCCGCTGGTCCCAGGCGTCCTCGTAGCCGGGGTAGTTGCCGGGGAAGTCGGTCGTGTGGACCTGAGAGGAGATGGACGGGTGGCACCGTGAGGAGGGGGGCGGTAGCCGGGGGCGCCTCCCGCCGCCGCCTCACACACCCGTCCCGTCCCGCCCCGCTCACGTTGCGGACGCCGAATTCGCCCAGCACCACGCGGTCCCGCATCTCATCGGTGCGCCGCTTGGCCGCCATGGCCGCCGCCAGCCGGGGGCGGGGGAGANGGGCCGGGGGTGGCGGCGGTGCAGCGGGGTCGAGCCGAGCGGGCGCTGACGGAGCTGTCTGGCCCCGGCGCAGGGTGGCGGCTCCGCCGTCATCGACATGGAAAACATGGACGACACCTCGGGCTCCAGCTTCGAGGACATGGGGGAGATGCACCAGCGCATGAAGGAGGAAGAAGAGGAAGAGGAGGGCGAGGCGGGGGCCGCCGAGGAGGAGGACGGGGAGTTCCTGGGCATGAAGGGGCTGCGGGGGCAGCTGGGCCGGCAGGTGGCTGACCAGGTGAGCACGGCTTCCCGCCGCCCCCAGCCCTGGTGGGCCCCGGCCGGCCGATGCTACCTCTCTCCTCTCCGCAGATGTGGCAGGTGGGGAAGAGGCAAGCCTCCCGGGCCTTCAGCCTCTACGCCAACATCGACATCCTCCGGCCCTACTTCGACGTGGAGCCTGTCCAAGTTCGAGCCAGGTGGGCAGGGCCCGGCCTGGGCCACCCCTGCCGGGGAAGGAACCGGGGAGGGGACAGCGGCTTCTTGGCAGCGGTGGGGGCTGGCTGCTGCCGCGCCACCCAAGGGCTGGGACCATCTCGCGGGGGTGGGCTGCCGGCCTTGCAGCAGGGCTCAGCTATGTGGAAACAAACTGTCCCGCTGTCCTTCATGAGGTCCCCCGGGTGGGCTGATTGCCCTGTCACTTACCACTCAGTGTTGCTGCTCAGGGCAGAAAAAGGGGCTGAGGGGCATCTTCAGCCTTTTAGTGCTCAGCTGCGTGATGTGGCTTCTGTTGGGTTTGCAATGTAGCTGGCAAAAAGGCAGTTTTGTGTGGCTGTATGAAGAAAGAGGCCTTTCCTTCTTGCTGCTCTCTCAATGAGATTCCACACACCCCCAGTGCATCCCTAAACACTTTCATTGAATCCCCCTGGCAAAGTTAACCTAGTTAAGGTTCTTCTCATTTAGTTACCTTATGTGACTCTTTAGAAGGAATCTTGGTCCCACAGGGCCTATGACCACAGCAGAAAACACTGGTAATGGCTGTATGGGATTTCTTACTTTTGAAGCATTTTGTTAACCATCCTGTTGTCCTCCCTGCTCCTGGTGTCATTCCTATTCCTGCTGTGCTGTGATGCAGGCTGCTGGAGTCCATGATTCCTGTGAAGATGATTAATTTCCCACAGGTGAGTTCCCTGTTGCTGACTCAGACTCCGTGGCCAAGTGAATGTTCCACAGGAACCTTGTTAAACTAAAGTAGTCTTATGTTATTAAGGACCTGAGTTTGTTAGGTGTTCATCTCCCTGTAAACAGTGGTAAACCCTTTTCTGTGTTCGTTCCAAACTTTGTTGTGCTATATTTAGTGCTGCTATAGTTCTAGACCTCTAGACTTCACGTGTCCCAGACTCCTCATCACCCAAACCTGTTCTGCCTGGCTCCTGTTTGCAGTGGACTTGCTGTTCCTTCTCAGGCAGCTACATGATAAACATCATCCCAGGCACTTATCACATCACTTGGGGTGGGGATTCCAGTATTCAGAAGCACTAACCAAACCTCCCCTGATCTGTCTCTTCTCACAGAAGATTGCAGGCGAGCTATATGGACCCCTTATGCTTGTTTTCACACTGGTGGCCATCCTTTTGCATGGAATGAAGACCTCAGACACCATCATTGTATGTCAAGTCTTAGTGATAAGTTGTGGTTTAACTGAGCTCTGGATTGCTATAATGACATTAGAAATGGAGAGAAAACCTCTTCTGTGATTGAATAGCATCTTGGTGAACAGCACATGGATTTGAGGAAGAACCTGTTCGTTTGGGGTTGGGAGGAAGGATGCA
The DNA here is from genome assembly GCA_013400555.1 of Jacana jacana. Lineage (NCBI taxonomy): Eukaryota > Metazoa > Chordata > Aves > Charadriiformes > Jacanidae > Jacana > Jacana jacana. Next base: position 189,054 of record VZTM01002802.1, on the reverse strand, counting down.
TCAGAAAGTTCTGATGCGGTGCTGCTGGGAGAGCTGGGATGTAGGTCATGTGACCCCCTGAATGCTGCTAGCCAGCTATTTGATAATGCCTAGAAAGGCTCTGGGACTCAGGTGGAATTTGGGTGCTGGCAGGTCACTCCTCCGAGTCCTCCTCATCCTGATGCTGTCTCCACAGAGGGAAGGCACACTGATGGGCACAGCCATTGGCACCTGCTTTGGTTACTGGTTGGGCGTCTCCTCTTTCATCTATTTCCTGGCATATCTGTGCAACGCCCAAATCACGATGGTGCAGATGCTGTCGCTGTTGGTACGTACAGATGTGGAGCTACCCCGAGATGCTGCACGGTGTTGCTGCACAAACTCTTCTCGGGTACTAGGAAAAGTCCTTGTAAATCAGTGGTCTCGAGTAACTGCGCTTGGTCTAATGTGGAATTCTGGGATCTTCTGACCTGCCTCATCCCAGGCACAGCGGTAGCACAAAGAGGTGGTTCTTTCATGCAGGTCTCCTGCTTTGCACTTTGTGATCTGAGAGCCTGGTGGTAAAGAACCCAGGAGATTTCAGTTTCTCTGGAATCGGAGGCTCTGTCCTCTGTTTCTCAAGTTATTGCAATCTCTGATATCCCTGTGAATCCTTCACACAGATTATCTGGGTGTGAGCTGCTGTTAAAATCATGCAGTTTGACTCTTTGGCATTGAATGAGTGGTTTGTGAAGCTTTGCCTCGGTGAAGCATTGTGGGAATGGTCAAGAGCTCATGCTCTTGCTCAATGGCCATTTGTATGGGACTGACATTTGTAACGTGAGTATTTTTGTTTTGTCAGGGATACGGTCTGTTTGGACACTGCATCACTCTCTTTGTCACCTACAATATCCACTTCCACTCCCTCTTTTATATCTTCTGGTTGGGTGTTGGTGGACTTTCTACATTACGAATGGTAAGGGGCAGGCAGCCTGGGGCTTCCTCTTCTGGGGATGAAAAAAAGGGAGGGACGTGTTTGCTTTCTGTTCCTTGGGCCTGGCAGTTCATTTCACAGCCAGTAAGGCTGCTGTGAAGCACAGCCTGATGCTCCTGGGTCATTAGGACACTGGCGTATGGAGGTGATGCTTGGATTAATATCCTCACCCGTTCTAACAGCTGCAGGAGGTTTGGTCCCTTACAGCCCCTGCTGCTGTGGAGAGTCATGCCCGAGCATCCTGCACTCTTGGCAAGACTGGGCAAGGTTCACCTAAATGAAACAAAATCAGATTACTCTAAATTTGTTAGCACAAACTGTAAGAAAGGCTGTGAGCGGTGTTTCCACTGACTCTTGCTACTTGGCCCATCTTCCTGTATGCTCCTGGCTGCAGAGGAGTGCCAAAGGCTCAGGTAGTGTCTTTCATTTCCACCTCTCTCCTAGGTTGCAGTGTTGGTGTCACGCACCGTGGGGCACACCCAGCGGCTCATCCTGTGTGGGACCCTTGCTGCTCTGCATATGCTTTTCCTCCTTTATCTGCACTTTGCTTACCACAAGGTGGTAGAAGGTAAGCAAGGGTGATGTGAAGACATAATCTGTTAGATCCAGGGGAGGAGCAGAGGCGCTTTGCTCTCTCTGAGGGAAAGGGTGGACAGTTTGTATCTGACCTGAAGGTATCTGTGGCAATTTCCAACCCAAGCGTGACCTGCACTGGTTTATTAGAGGAAGCTGTTGAAGTAGGGCAGCCGGTAGGTGTGGGATAGTTTCTGTGTGCTGAGTTTTAGTGCTTAAGACAAAAGTTATGAGGCCGGACGCTTTATTCTTTCCCCACAAGTGAAGTGTAACAGCACTGACTGTTCTTGTATGCAGACCTCCAGTCCCTTCCTGAATTGTACTGCAGTTGGGCTGCTTTTCTCTGATCAGGAAATATGTCATAAGTCTCGTTCCTTCTTTGCGTAATACCTTTATCTTGTATTGTTCAACGCAGCAGAAGCTGCATCTTCCCCAGTCACTGCTGTTCACCAGGCTATACGTGTTCACGTCTCCTTTCTGTGTCTCTTTTTTTTTTTCCTCCCCTAACAAAGTCTCAATCTTCTTTTTTTTTAAAAAAAGTCTTCCCCTATCCCATTGCTAGAAATCCCAGATCCCTAAATATGCAATTCTGCAGGTTCCTCTATGAGTTTAGGCAGCCAGGCCATTAATGGTATTTCATATAAACCTGCATAATTTGAGGTTATAGGATAGCATTACTAGTCCCTTTAGATGGAAATACTACACTTCTTTGGATCTGTTCTTATGGTGAAGGTTCTGAGCCCTGATCAGCAACCTTTCTGCAAATGGAACAGGATAAGATATACTCCAAGCAATTTTCTTCAAGGAGCTCCAAGACTGATAATCAGTCTTGAGTGGGTAATTGACAGGGACTGGAGGACACTTGCATCAGTCTGTGTTTCCTGCCAAGTGTGGTCTATGTTTACATTGCAGTGATAAAAATTCTGCATTGCACCCCCAGCTGCAGCTCCTCATGCGAGTTTGCAAGTCTGTCTCAGGATGAAAGCAAACAATTGGTCTAAGAGCAGGATCTGTGCTGGGATGAGGTGGGGAGAGGATTTTATCAACTGGCATCAGCAGAGCAGCATCCCCGTCAGTGACTGCATTCCGGTGAAATGGCAGGGGCTGGATCTGGCACCCAGAAAGGATCTGTTTTCCTCTTGGGAACACAGTTTCCCTGCCCCAAGGGCAAGCTCCGATTTGTATCTTGTGGTCTGTGGATGGAGGTGTTCAGTCTGTAGGGCTAGATGTCTCTTCCCGTTGCCTGCAGGTCCTTTGCATGTCCTGGGCCCTGCCACCATCAACCACTACCTGGCCAGAGAGAAAAGCAAGAAGAAACGTGCCATCAGCATCTATCTAATTCTTGCCACTCTCCTTTTTTTTCTGTTCCCTGCAGGTATCCTGGACACATTGGAAGGACCCAACATGCCACCATTTCAGAGAGTTGCCCGAGACATTCCAGTTGTTTCCAATGCTGTATTGAACACAACAGCCAAAGCTATTGCATTGACCCTGTAGTTTCACAGACTTGGACTTGCTTCCTTCACTAATTTTGGGTCTGCATAGGGTCATAAAAACCTGTTGCCTCTTAGGAACAGGACAGAACAGCAGGAAGAAGACTTGGGTTTCGTTTTCCTGGACCTGTCCTTTGAGCTGTGGTTTTGGGCAGCTGAGTGGACTGCACTTTAGTGATTCAGAACTGCGCTCCTTTCCCGCCCAGGTCTGGGCTGTCTTGAGTAGAGTGGTTCTGTTGCCTGCATGTTTAGCTGGGATTTCCCAGTGCAGTTTGTCCCTTAGCCCTTTTTCCGCTTGCTGATGTAACCCCAGGGCTGCCTGCCCTGTTCCTGTCCTGAAGAGGGAAGAATTAAATTGATGTTGGTGCTGAGCGATGTATTATGTTTGAGCTTACTTGTGTAATGGGGAAGTGGGGTTGGATCTCAACACCTTTATCTGTCCTGTCCTAGACTCAAAACAGGATTCTCTGCAATTTTCTGCTGTCCTGCTTCAAGCACTCTCTGATGCGTGGTCTACCTTGGGCACCTTTTCCATAGGCACAGGAACTTTAGTTTCTCAAGATTTTCAGGAACGGCACAGTGTTTAACCACTTTCTCCTCATTGTCATCTTCCAGATTGATCCCTCTGTTATCACTTGGTCCAAGCTGCTAGCGGACTTCACCATCCCTTCTCCTGCCTAAGTCAGAAGTGAACCTGTCCTCATGCTTTCACAGCACCTTTTGTTCTTATCACCCTTCTGCTCATGTGTTTCTGTGGGGGCAGCAGTTCTGACTGCGAGGGCAGCATGTCTGTGCATGGTTTTCTGTGGATATTTCTATAAAGAGGTCAGCTCAGCCCTGCCTCACACAGCTTGCTGTCATGTTTCCCAGCCACAGGACTTTCACCTCCTCGCTCTGACTGGGAGTGGCATCCTGCTCCCCCAGACACAGCCTGCTGGGTCCTGTCTAGCCTTTCAAGCTGAGTCTAGGCTTTTATTTCTGCAAGGCCTTCTGGAGCCTTAAGAGAGAATCTCTGGCAAACACTTCTCCAGGGTTTCCATTAATCAAAGGGAGAAATGGGGAGTGTACAATGGTAAGAGTCAGCACATTTATTTCCAGCATACTGGTGCAGGAAAGCTCCAGTAGGAAGGGGTTAGCAGAGCAGCCCAGCCTAGGTTTACGGCAGTAGCTCACAATTGTGTAGTTCAGACGTAGCTTTCCCTCGCTGCTCTAACTTGTAGTACTGGTCCAAGAGACCAACTGGAAAGCTGTTAGCTGATACCTGGCTTTCACCTTCTCTCTCTTCTCCCTGTAGCTCTGGATGACTTGGGGAGAGGAGTCGGTTCTCAGAGAAGTTCACCCTTAAACTTCTATGCTGGGGAAAAAAAAAAGAAAACCACAACAACGATAAAAAACCCCAAGATATTTCTCTTTCTTGGTGTGCCTGCAAGTTAGCTGTGCCCAAGGCAGATAGTGTGTCAGAACTGCACTCTTTTTCACTATGAGGGTGGTGAGACACTGGAACAGGTAACAGGTTGTCCAGAGAAGTTGTGGATGCCCCATCCCTGTGAGTGTTCAAGGCCAGGCTGGATGGGGCTTTGAGCAACCTGCTCTAGTGGGAGGTGTCCCTGCCCATGGCAGGGGGCTTGGAACTGGATGATCTTTAAGGTCCCTTCCAACCCAAACCCCTCTGTGACTTTTTTGGCCTCTCGGTTGTATTAGTGGGAGAGAGTGCAGCTGTAGTGGTGTTTGGAGTCGTGCCAAGGTGTAGTGGAAGAGAGGAAGACAGCGCCAACTACTGTCGTCAGGCGGGTCATCTGCTTCGGTGCAAACAAAAATGTCACTGGATAGGACTTGAGCGTTTTCAGTCACAGACCTACTTTCCACTGCTTGCTTATTCCCAAATTCATAATTTGTTCCCCTTCCAAGAGCAAGAGCTTGCCTGCTAACAAGCACATACATAATACACACCTCCTCTCCCCCTCTCATCCTGCCCTGCCCTGCCCACCCACCCACCTTGGGAAATTTACTGTGGCTGAAGAACATAACTGGAGCAAGTTGTTTGGGGGAACAAAATTAATTATTTGGGCTAGTAGTCTCCACATTTATTTTTTTTTTTTACCAATTGAACTACTTCAACCTTCTATAATTTCTATTACTTTTAAATCTGACAAAATGGGAGTGTTAATTTGCAATGCTGTGTGACTCTGGCATTTCCCTCTTTAAACTCCAAGGGAGGTTGGTTTCTAATTTGCACTTCTTGCCCTGGTAGCCTAGAATGGCTGTTTCTCTTGGTGCGAACCCTCCAAGGACAGGTGGGGGGGTGGAAAGGAAAAAGAGACAATAGTCACTAGAATAAGCCCAGCTGAGAAGAAAAATGACTCTGTGCCAAACTCTATCACTGCTGATCTACAGCCACTGTTTGAGAAGAGTTGTGGTCCCCTCCCACAGCTAACCACTTAGCTAAATCAGGGGGATGAAGCTGTGTCCTGTGTTTTCACTCAAAGCACAGGAGAGAGCAGCAAGCCAACTCTTCATGCTTCCCCTGCACAGCTTGTGTGTTATGACAGCTGGGGACAGATGACCAGGGTGACAACCAAACACCCTCTCAAAAGCAGTGAGGCTTGCTCTGCTCCAGTTGCTGAGCCCTGATTAATTCTCTGTACAGCAGCAGCTGGAAGCTGAATTGTTCCATGCTGCCAGAAACTCAGCACTCGGCTGAGAGCTCCAGCATCTCCTTTTGCTGACAGAGGGACGTGCTTTTGCAGGGAAATGCCTGTGTGCTGCAGTTGCAGGGAGTATGCTGAGCACGCAGCCTTAGTAAAGTCCTTGTGGGAGGGCATCTCGGTGCTTACTCAAGTCCTCTAGTTATCAGGACAAGCCTTACAGCCCTATCATGCCAGACAATCTCTACCTCTGTTTCCTGCCATGGCTCTTGCTGCAAACCCCAAATAATTTTCTGCCTCCTCCCTTGCAGCAAATCTGAATTAATCCCCCACATCACCTCCCCCTTTTGAGGAAGGGTAGCTCTGTGAGAATTGTGTAAGCTCCGCTTTAATAAAGCTCAATAGAAGTATAAGGTTGTCAGATTCAAGAGGAAAGTAAAATGTATATTAAAGCATGCTATGACCTCCTCCTCTCCTCTGCAGCAGCTGGGAGTCCAACCCTTCTTACAGTCCATCATTGCTGCATTTATCATCACCCTAGTTGTGTTTTGGGTTACAGGCAGGGTGTTTCTTCTCCCATTTACTTTCTTTCCTGCATCTAGTCTCACTCTACCTGCTTCTCATCCACTGTTTTTCTCCGTTTTTGTGTTCAGTCTTAATGGTATCAGTCCAAAGCGTAAACTCTCATTCTTGGTGCCCCCAGTAGGTAAACAAGAAACTACCTTCCCAAACCTGCCGGGTAACTGCACATAACAAGGAAGCAATATCTAGTTCTTTGCAAAATACCACTGCCAAATTCCCCTCTGCATAGCCCTTAGTTAAGTTTGGTGAGCCAAGGCTTTGAACCATTACCTCCTGTGCCATTTTTCCCAATGTATCAGCATAAAGCAAGGAAGGACACTTCTCTCTTCGATGTGCTCTTGCTCCTGACAACAGGCAGTGAAAATGCCAGCTCTGGGGCCTTTCTAAGGCAGCCTGATGCTCTCTAAGCAAGACTTCGTGGCTGCTGCTGTCAACTGAAGTGGGACGTGTCCCAGGGGCTCTCCTCCAAGCACCTCTCTAATAATAGCTTGTTTAACGAAGCATGGGTTAGTTAGTGCCTGGAGGTAATTGTGAGGTAAGACTGAGTGCAGTCTTCCAGTTGACCTGTGCTGATCAGCAACTGGTATTTTCCTGGTCACGCTCCTGCCCACCACCCTGACATCCAGCCTCTGCCCCTCACAGCCCTGCAATACATAGGATCTTATTCTCACCTGGACTATTTAACGTGCCCTCAGAGATCAGTCTCTCCTTTTTTGAAAGCCATCAGCTGTGCCAATACTGCACATCTTGATGCTCAGCTGCTGTTCATATCCCAGTGCTGCTGAGTTGCCAGGCCAGTGGTCTGTCTGTCCTCGGCCCAGCTCACAGGTACAGTATTGAGCTCCTGCACCCCTGCACAACAGGAAAGCAGAGGGAGGTGTGTAGATAGCTCTAGAGAACAGCAATGCATTAGTCAAAGGGCAGTGGTGACACATACACTGTAAATTAGATGCTGCAGCCAAAGCCTTACAGCTGACATCTGAGTCCAGCTTCTTATCTGGCGCTCCCCTTGTCTCGTTCAGGACCTAATATGCAGCCCTTGGCTCAGGTGACCTGTGCCGCCATTTCAGGGGAGGAGAATTGCTTCACATCCTCCTCCACAGCCTATTTTCCTCCTCACTTTCCACCCCCCTTCTCCCGCCCTGGCCTGAAATCAACCAGAGGACCCTGCTTTGTCCCCGCGTTACCCACCGGACTGGAATTCATTTGAGCACTGCTATATGCAGCAGCCAGATTAGTTACGTGCAGAAAGCTGCCTACTTAGGCGGTTTAACCTAATTTCCACATCACTGCCTTTCTTTTTCAGCTCAGTGGAGTTGAAAGCACAGGAGCCCTGCTTCATCTTTCTCTCCGAGTACAGGATGACCCGATCTGGGGGGACTGAGAGGAACAATCCTTCAAGACCCCTACCTGGGAATTAGCAGGGGGTCAAGGTATGGCTGCCGGAATGAAGAGCTGGCACTACCCCCCAACCCTCCCACCTTCCACCAGCAAGCCCCGGTGGTCACAAGAAGTGGTTCACATCAACCTCACCATTGAGCCCAAGTTCAGCATGTCACAGGTTAAAGCATACACGTTGTCAAAGCCATGTTGTCAAGGCCAAGAAGCAACTGGAGTACACCATGGCCTGATGGCGTTGGCCTCTTCTGCGGGCAGGAACGAAGCAGGCAGGGAGAACCCTTTCCCAGCGGCTTCTCCCACCCTCCCTTCCCTGCTGCAACCCCTCGGCAATCGGGACGCTGAGCCTTCCGGCCTTGGTCCTGCCACTGCCTCACGGTGGCGGCCAGGAGACGGCGGGCTTCGGTGTCGCCGCTCACGGACTTCGAGTCGCGTCGGGGACCCAAGATGGCGGCGGGGGACCCCAGCAGGGTGGAATGTGGGGGCATCGAGAGGAGGGTGGTGAGCGGCGCCGGCCCGCTCCGGGCGGCAGGAGGGGCTCAAAGAGGAGGCGGGGCGGCCCG
>VZTM01002802.1:132176-180823 GCA_013400555.1 Jacana jacana | reverse complement strand
CGGCGGCTCCCCGAGCGGGGGGAAGATGCTGCCGGGGTCCATCCAGATCTCCGGGGAGACGCTGTCGGGGGCGGAGATCCGGGATATCTGTGAGAGCCTGCGGGAGAACTCGGTGCGGCTGCTGTCGCTGCGGGGCTGCCAGCTCTCCGAGCGGGACTTCGGGCACGTCTGCCGGGGGGCGGCCGAGTCCCGCTCGCTGGCCCAGCTCAACCTCAACCTGGGCATCGTCTCGAACATCAACCGCGTCAAGCAGCTGGCCGAGGCCCTGAAGACAAACCGCTCCGTCCAGTCCCTCTTGTGAGNCGGAGGGTCACCCTGGCCCCCTCCCGGGCGGGCACGGGTCTTGCAGGGGCTCGCAGCTCCGGGCTGGTCCCCGAGTTTAACTCTCATCAGAGGAAAAACGCCCTTGACGTGTCAGAGGGTCACCCTTCACCCTGCACCCTTGCCCTGGGAGGGAGCCACCTCCACTTGTCCCCCCTAACCCTCCTGGCTTTTCGTCCTGGCCCCGCCAACCTGGGTTGCCCCAGTGATGGGGCAGCCCCTGCCCCGCTGGCATTCCCTGCACCCATTCATCCTGGGAGAATAGGACCACCGTAGTGCCCGGGTGATCCCTGCAGCAGAGGCTTCCCGGGGCTTTTTCCCCCACGTGGGGTTAGGAATTGTCATCCTCATTTCTCCCGCTTCTCCCTCCCTGCTGGGTTAGTCAGCCCGCAGGAAGAAGGCTGCTTAGTAATTTTCCCTTTTACCTGCACAGCCTCCATGGGAGTCCCCTGACAGATGCAGGCTTGGCCCTCCTCAACCCCGCTCTCTCCATCCACCCCTCGCTGGTGGCTCTGGATCTAGGAGACTGCATGCTGGGTGATGAAGGCATCAACCTTATCTGTGGGCTCCTGCCACCTGACGGGGCCAAGTCCGGTAAGCACCAGGGGCCATGGGCTGCACAATGACCAGTGGAGCTTTCACATAAAGCAGATGCATGCAGCAGTGAACCCTCAGCCCTGGAGGAGGCAGGCTCTATGGTTTGCCTGGGCTGAGGAATTTCTTTCCCTGACTTAAGTAAAGAGAAAAGCCAAGCAATAGAGGAGTGGTTCCCTCGGGCAGACATGGTCTTTCTGCTATTGATCTGTCCTGCTAGTAGGCTGGAGCTCAGGGACCAACAGGTTGTTTCTGGTTCATGACAGGAGTGTTTGAAACTAGAGGAGGGGACAGCTTGGACTTTGAACTTATTCTTTTGCATTTGCATGTTGGTAATGATCATACATTAATATACGGTGTGCCAACACCTAAACACCTGGCTTTATTGTCAGTGCCTGGAATTGTCCTTGCTTGTGGGTGCACTTTGTGAGTGTGTAGTTGGGTGGTTGTAGCATTAGCATCATGATTCAGATCTTTACAGGGGATGATCTTCAGTGGTCAGAGGCTAGTGGGCCAGTTAAGCTGAAAGCTGGCATGTGCTGAGATAACACCATCCCTCTCTCCTGACTTTCAAACTGCTTTCTATCTCCTTTCTCCAGCACCCTCTCCTCTGTGTGCTCGCAGTGCCACTGATGCTGTTATCTCAACTGGCAACCTTTCCTCTGTGTGGGCTTCAGAGGCTGTTGTCCCTTTTATCCCCTCTCCAACCAGTCACCTCATGCTACCTCCTTCTCCTGGTCAGTCACCTCACACGCCCCGTACTTGTTTCCGTTGTGTTTGCTATTTAGGGTAAGCGAGACACATTTTGGGAGAGCAGCGAAATGGGGCAGTTTCAGCATGAGCAAACGAAAGGACACTGCTGAAAGCAGTGATGACAGTTGTCAAGGCAAACCAAACCCTTTAGCCTGTTGGAGTACAGGGGACACGACTCCAAGCTGTCCTGGTTAGCTGAACTAGTTCCCCTGAGACTGCTTTGGTGACCCTAAGGCTGTGGTTTGGCTTCTGTTTCTTCTCCAGGCCTCAAAGAGCTAACGCTGAGCGCCAACCCAGGCGTCACAAGCAAAGGCTGGGGACGCCTAGCCATTGCGGTGGCTCACAGCTCACAGCTCCGCGTACTGAACCTGGACTACAACCCCCTAGGTAAGCAGGGGGGCCGGGAGGACGGGCAGGGGACGTGGCACTCCTGCCTCCCAGCACTTGTGTGATTTGTGCTCCCTGGTGGGTGGCCAGGGACTGAGCTCTAGAAGGGCAGCAGAGCTTCATCAACAGGGCGGGGCAGTTTCTTGCATAGGTGCCTTCTGATCCCCGGCAGCGAGTTCACCCTGCCAGCTGCCCTCTGCTTGTAGGGAAAGCCAGCCTTGCTGCTCTGCTCCTGTGATGTGGCCACGTGCCCTGCGGGAAGGCACAGAAAGGAGATTGTGCCTTGCCCATTTCACTGCCTTTGTCATCACGTTTGACCCTCCACATCTCCCCTGTTTCTGGAGCCCTGGGCAGCACTGTCTTGGCTCGCTCCCTCCTTCCTCTTCCAGGCAGCCACGGAGCAGGGAGGAGGAGGAGAGCCTGGCACTGGTTGCCATAGAAACCAACTCTCTCCAGCTCTGCTGCAAGGTGGTGAGGAGACCAGGCCATGCCTCCCTGAGCATTACAGGGCACACCCTTCCTCATCCCCTCTGGAAATGGAGTGTCTCTCCATGCTGGCTGACCAGGTACCTCCCCTTGGGCAGGAGAGACCCTGGGGTGTTACTGCACAGCAGCCTCCTTTTTTTTTTTTTTTTACAATATCTTGGCACTCACCAGGGAATATCAGGAGGAAGTGCTGGAATCTTGTCTCCTCACCAGCCTCAATCTTTAATGCTCCTGGCCCTGATGTGTCCAGCCTCAAAAGTCTGTCCCCTTTCCAGGGATGCAGCCCATCAGCTGGTGCAAGGCCCCCTGTCTGGCTCCAACCTTCCCCTAGACTGAGGTATTCAGCTATTCTGCATCTGAGGTGCCTTACAAGGACTGTTAAAGGTCCTCGCATCCTTGAGTAGGAAGGAGATTTGGGAAGATGTGGTTCCTGAGGGAATAAAAACAATTTCACTGTGTTTCTTTGTGTTCCACCCGATAATCAGTGACTGTTCCCATAACCGCAGAACAGTGCACCTTTGCCTTGTCTCTTTTCTCTGTTAACAGCTTGCTTTATTTTTTTTTCCCCCAAGGTAACAGAGATTTGGAGGTTGTCTGATGGCAGAAATACAGAGAGGATGTTTCCATGACAGCCCCAAGTCCATGAGGGCATGTGGTATTACATGAGGGAGGGCAGGCATTGCTGATAGCCCCGGTTTGCTTCTCCCACAGGTGACCAGGTAGCAGGGATGCTCGCTGTCGCTGTGGCCTCTAGTCGAACCCTCGAAGTTCTGGACTTAGAGGGAACAGGACTTACCAACCAGTCAGCCCAGGTAAGAGAGCCCACAGTTACTCTACAGCATCACTGACATCTCAAGGGCACAGGTCTTGGCTGTTTATAGAGGCCCTAGGACCTATATGTGCCTGCATTGCCCCTCCTTGTGTCCATATGCACCCCTGTCCCTCCCTGCATCCAGGGTGGCTGTTGCATTCCCCTGGCCCATGGCATTTGGCCACAGGAAGAGCTCGTAAGCCACAGCTCTGACCTAGTGCTCCTGGATCTCCCTCAAGTCAGCAGGGAGAAACAGGCAGCTCTATTTGTAGTTTGGTTTTCTCAGAAGAAGTAAGGAGTGGGAATTGTCACTGGGGATCAGAGCTAAAGCTCTGTGGACAGACAGGGACCTAAGGCTTGGTAGCACAGGCTGTCCTCTCAGAGCCCCAGCTCCCAGCAATAAGAAGGGACTAGCCTGGATTTGTGGGAGCAACAGGATGTAGAGCAGTCCTTTCCTCTTTAAAAAGAGCCAGGAAATCCAGGCTCAGCTCTTCCCATAGAAAGATGGGAAGGCTGCAGGCTCTCAGAAAGCCTGACAAAGGGAGATCCAAGCCAAAGGGAGGCAGAGGTAAGGAGAGGAAGGCTGTAGTTTGCAGTGAGACAGAGCTTTGAAGCTCTTTCTGCTCAGCCTAGCTGCTGTTAGTGCTGCTTGTCAGCCTGGTTATCTCGCTCTCTGCCCAGACCTTGCTGGACATGGTAGAGAATTACCCCACAGCACTACGGACACTCATCCTGGCAGAGAACAACATCAGTCCCGAGCTGCAGCAGCAGATCTCTGACCTGCTCTCAGAGGGTGAGGAAGAGGAAGAGACGGAAGCTCGTGAAGTCACAGCCAGGGAGAAGAACCCCTGGATCTGCCAGAACAGTAAGAGCTCTGGGACCTGGGCTGGGGGTTGGGGCTGGCAGGCAGGAATTGAGAATTCTGGGGTGTTTCTAGTGCCACTTGTCTCTCACTGGGGGGTATGCTGATGAATGGGGTCTGTCCCTTCTCCCTCTGAACTGCAATCCAGACAGCCTCCAGGCATGACCTTCATGTTAAATAGTGTTGGGCTGACACACAGTTGGAAAGGCAGCCTCCAAGGACAATGCGGCTGCAGCAAAGAGTGGAAACGGTACCTCAGAGGCGTTTTCCCTGGTGCTGCAGGAACAAAATCTTTGTGCAAAGTCTTAAAACTCAAGGGCAGGAGCATTAAAGATCTCAGGGGCCTTTGCCAGATATCCTAGCCAAAACTCATGTCATTCCTTGCTGCTTCTAGAAAAACCTCCTGCAATTCACACGGCAACAGCTATTCCTATCTCTATCCCAAACATGCCAGGAGACAGCCAGGTGCCACAGCCTGTCTGCGCAGTGGCTTTTAAAAGGAGAAAACAAAAAGTGTATTATGAAGACAGCAGTAGCCTGTTGTGTGCTGCTTCTATATATGATATTGTATATCATCATGACAAGCCTTGTGATCATGCTGCTTTGGGGTTGGGTTCTTATTTATTTTTTACCTTTAGTTGTCCCTTCCCACCTCCCAATTCTCGTATCAGCCTAACAGCAAAAAAGCACAGTTGCTCTCTGGGCCTCAAAAACACCTGGATCCTCATTTACTAGAGCTGTAAAAAAATCTTTTACTGACATCTCTGGCCAAGTTTTGGATCCATATCGTGATCCTCAAACCAGGGATTCCGTGCAGTAGCTTTGACTGTGTAAGACTGAAGCTGAAGCACACAGACACTAAACATCTCCCCCCTCACATCCAGGAAAAAAAACCCACAACTTTTATTTTTGTTGTTTAAAAAGGGGTTTTGGATGGGAAACTGGTACCCTGCTGAGTTTGTTACTTGCTGTGTGTGCCCATCCTCCTTGCAGCTGATTCACTTGGCCTGGGGGGGGGTTGATGGTGTTCCTGGCTGGTGCTGTGTGCCGTGACAGAGCCAGCAAGCTGTCCTCACCTTCCCGGGGCAGGCAGGGAAAGGGCTGCACAAACCCTCCATTCATGCAGCACAGGAAATCAGGATTTCCAGGCCTCGGCTGTCATAGAATGGCTGCTCGCCCGCTGCGTTCCCTGCTCTTGGGAGGGCACCACCACCAGCGGCCTATGCGGGCTGGGTTGGCTTGCAGCCTGCCAGCCCGTGACACCTGGATGCTGCCTGTGTAGCTGAAAGGAAGTGGTGAGTGCAGATTTAAAGGTCTGTGCAGGGCTATGTGAGGGGACAGCTGGGTCAGCACAGACAGTATCACCTGCAAGGGTATGCAGAAAGGGTTCGGAGCTGACGTTCCTCATGACAGCCAAGAAAACAAATGCAGATCCACACCCCGGGCCTGTGCTACTGTCTCTGGCTTCCCATTCTCCACACATTGATTCTGTTCTGCTGTGTGGCCAGAGTGGACCTAGTCACTACTTAATCTCCCAATCCTCTCAGCCATTTGCTTTCCACCCTGTGGCACTCTAGTTCCCTATCCTCACCTCTGGAGCTGGTGTACAGCCCTGCACTTTCCAGCAGCCCAACCCACTCGTGGCTTTCTCCTTCTCTCACCACAGATTCCAGCTCCCAGATGGTCCTGATGACGTCAGGTCTCGGTGACAGCCTTTTAGCAGAAACAGAAATATAGCTGGGCTACACTGCCTGCTTCTGCCAGGAAGAGCACCGTGCCCACTGAGGGAGCGTGTCCCCCAGCTCCTCTGCCTCTGATGGGCTGCCTCAGCCGTCTTCTCACACATTTCACGTCCTGTCGATGCCTCCCTCAGCTCTCTGAGCACCAGAGCCTGGTCCAAGCAAATCTCTACACACGTCTCTGTGTTGTCACACGCCCCGTCAGCCGCTTGTGATTGTCCAGTCGCTGTACGTGTAGCTCACGCTGCCCTGCCTCCCCCCCTTCCCCACACCCCGCTGTGCCCGCAGGGGCAGGCTGTATTTATTCAGATGTGTATAAGAGATGGTCTTTCTATTGCTTGTACCGCTGTCACAATGAGAGTTTTATAAAGGTCACAGATGTGGCACCACTCGTGGCGGCGTGAGCCTCCATCACTGACCCGTGGCAGGAGTTTGTCGGGGGGGAGGGATGTCGGAGAGCAGGTATGGGGCAACAGCCCCTCACCCCACTGCCCACCTGGGTGGTGGGCTCCCTCCATCCCTGGGGGGCAAGCTATCTGCCATGGCCTCCTGGAGGTTCTCATCGCAGCTCTGGAGGGAGGTTGGGCATAGCCCAGTCTGCTGTCCCCCAGGCCTTCCCTCTGCCCAGGAGGGAGAGGGCCAGGCTGGAGCCTATCTGCAGGGAGACTGGCACCAGCTGTGCACCCTCTGGTGAAGGCTTCAGCCTACACCACCACCACAGGTTCCACCTCCTGGCCAAGTGCCCCTTGCCAGAGCTAGGTAAGGAAGATTGTGTTTCAAGGCCCTGATTAGGCTAGAAGATTAAATTGTGGCAGCAGCTGCTACTCCAGGGGACACAGAATAAAATCATTAATTATGGGGACAAAGAAACAAGGAACTCTTCCCGCATTACACTTTGCATACACCTAGGTCAGAAGGGCACAGGCAGCATAACTCGGGAGACAGAGGAAATTTCATGGCAGCCCTCTGAGCTCTGCAGCACCATTCAACATGAAAAGGAAATGCTTCCAACCCTCCATGTCAGCATCCTGCGGGAACTCCCTCTCTCATGGTTGCAGGGCTGCAACCCCAACCCTCCCTCCTCACGCAAAATACTGACACTGGAATTATAAAACTCTTATGAACTCGAGGGAGGGAGTATGGTCCATGTTCTACATAACTGTTTCTGAAATGGAGAACTGATGCTCTCACATGACTGAGAGCTGGAGTTTCAAGAACACCAACAAAAAAAATCAAAGAACTAGCTGTCTCATCCTATTCTAGATCAGCATGTGGAGGTCTTTGCCGAGACACAGATCAGAGGGACAGCCAGCAAAGTACTTGAAATGGGATAGGCAGAATTGTACCAGTAACACTGAGGCTGCTCATAGCACAGGCAGCTTCACTGCAGAGGTTCTGACAAGCCTAGCCTTTAAATAAGGTGAAAATTGCCCAGGTTGTTATGTGATGTTTCTCAAAGTTGCCTGGTGAAATAATCTGCCCTTTTTTTAAGCCACTGTCAGCTTCCAAGTCAACCGTGACAAGTGCTGCTGTGAACAATGGATTCTGGGCTGCAGGCTCAGTCCTGTCTTTGAGCTGACAGCCTACATTCAGACTCAGAGCAGTCTCCAGTTCGGATACAATTACAGAAGTAAAACACATCCCACACATCACTCCTTGCCAGGTCTGCACCTCTTCTCCAGCACAGATCCCTTGATTTGCACAAACACCTTGAACCAGGCAGTTGCTGAAGTGGGCACCGAGGATGACCTCTCCCTAGGAGAGCTAAAGGGTGGCAACAAGCACTTCAACAAACGTGGACATTGTACCATGAGGGGTTCTGCTCCCTCCCAAGCTCAGGATCAGTTCAGTCCCGGTCTCAACCAACAGAAAGAACACTATAGCCATCACCATCTACATTTAAAATAGTTTATTTCTGGTCTTAAAATATACATCAGTTTGAAAATTTCAGAAAAAAACCCCACATTAGTTACAGATTAACAGTCTGGAGTTGGGACACTGAAAGTGGGGTCAGCTCAAGGCCCCAGAGCCAATGCTGCTGGAGGGGAGGAGCAGGAGTGCAAGGGCAGGCAGTGTGCCCGCCAGGAGAGGGCTCTGCTCCTCTTGAGACCACTGACCCCCCAAAAAAAAACCTCTGCCAGCAGCATAATGCTGTGAAGCTGAAGTGTCTGGTGAGGTGTTGCACACCCCTTTGCCACCCCTCCGTTTCTCCACTGTTTTCCTTTTAAGTCTACCTTGACCAAAAGCAGAGGGAGGCTGGCTCTGCCCAGCACCATCAGCACCGGCTGCTTCAGCGAGAGAGGGGTTTGTCCCCTGACCAGCATGCCAGGATTCAGGGGGGATGGGGCTGAGCCTCGAGGGACAATGCCTCCCTCACTGCACAAGTGGCTGTGCTGTCCCACAGGTGTTGCCACCTGCAGCTTCAGAGCTAGAGGAGCTCCCTCAGTGAGCATCCAACCACAGGTAGCGTCCATGAGGCAGGAGCTGGCAGCCTCGAGCCCTCGAGAACCAAAGAAATGCAGCAGCGGAGCGGCTGATGAAAGCAACTGCAAGGGCCCCACCACAGGGTTCAGGACAGGGGCGATGAACACCCCGCAGGCTCAGGGGAGGCTCCCGCTCTCAGCACCAGCCTGTTCGCACAGGCACCAAGCAAAATACTGTAGTGAAATACTGAGTCCCACCTCCCCGCCAGAGGGCGGCATCCAGCTCCACAACTGTTAGAGGTGGGGAACAAGGCGAGCGCGTAGGCAGCAGCTCCAAGCCAGGGCACACAAACCAACCTACAGAGCCAACGAACGCAGCCACCGCAGAGGCCTCCAGCTCCCTTTCACAGGCCCTGGAGCCTCCAGGCTTGAGCTGAAGCCCTGGCTGGCCCCAGCTGCGAGCTGCAGGCCCTCTGCAGAGATGGGGGGCTTTGGGGAGGGGGACAGGGCCCCCAGGCAGTTCTTAGCTGCACATCTTGTTGTAAGCATATGAACAGGAGGTCCCTCCTGCACAGCGGGCTGCTCTTCTACAGCCCAGTCAAGAGCCCTCATTGAGTAGGGTGGGAGGACAACACAAACCCAACTCAAAAAACAGAGAGAAGGCTGAGGACAGCCAGCAGGGTGTGAGGCGGACACAGCCCAGGGAACCAGGCAATTCTCTGCCTCACACCCCTGGGGGAGCCAAGAAACACCAGACAGACAAGGGCACAGGACAAAATTAAAACAGGACACCTGGACTTTGTAAGNGGAGCACACAAGACTGAGAAGAAAAGTCACACAGTATCACACTACACTACGAAAAATGCACAGAGAGGCCCTACCCAGAAGTGGAGGCCCCAGAGAGGCACCAGTGCCAGCCTGGAGCCCCCCAGAGAAAGGGGGGGTGCAAGGAGACCCTGGCAAAGGGCTGCTGCCCAGCCACGAGGTAGTGCATCTGCAGGGAGCAGCTCCTCAGAACACTGCCCTTGCATCCCTGCTGGCCCTGCACCGAGCCCTGCTCAGAAGAGCCCAGTAGGTCCTTCACGCCTTGCTTGCCCGGGGGCAAGACTTTGTTCTCAAGTCTGGAGGGGTTTCTGCAGGCTGGAGGCCAGGATCAGAGGGAAACACAGCGCTGAGAGCTGAGCCTACTCAACACACCCTCAGTGCAGGCATGGACCGGCTGCCAACGGCTGTGTCTGTTTATACAGGGCGGGGAGAAAAAAAAACAATACACCCCAAAACCAAAGGCTTGGAAAGAAGAAAGAAGCCCACCCAAGAGCAAAGCATCAGCACCATTCAAAACAAAACAACAGCACAGAGAGCGGGGGAAGAGGTGCGAGGGAGGAGACACACAAACACAAACCCCAGCCCCTCGCAGGCAGTGCCTCCACCACCCACGCCCCACAGCCCCACACCGCAGCTCCAGCATCCCTGCACTGCCACCGCGGAGGTCGGGAGCTCAGCCCGGCACAGGAGCCAAGCAATGGGGACCTGCAGAGGCAGATTCTGGAGAAGCACCCAGAGGGCAACTGAGGAAAACAAAACCCAGCAGGAAAATGAGACACCGGCAGTCCCAGCGTATCCCCAAGGGCCCACAGCCATGTGCTGGGAGAGTCCTCGTGCCCCACTCACAGCCCCGGCGGGCTCCCAGGGGATCAGACGCCACCACACAGGCACTCTGCCCTGTTGGCACGAGTTAAAAAGAGAGCAGAGCAGCTGTGGGCAACCAGCATGAGAGTACCCAAGGCCTCCGGTACCTGAGTGGGAAGGGGGAGAGAAGATGTGAACATGAAGAGGCAGAGGCACCAGGACGAGGGGTACCAAAACCAAGCTCTGGTACAGGCACCAGTGTGAGGCTGTGAAGAGAGCTGTGGGTGTGCGGGGGCAGTGGGTGTGCTCTGCACACTGTGTGCTAGTACTGTGGGTCTGAGGCGCCAGGGAAGGGAGACCTCAGCTCTTCCAGGTAGCAAAAGAAGAGAATAAATATAAAATTTCAGAGCAGAGCACCCCCCCGGGAAGAGGGCACTGAGGGAGGTTCCTCCCTCAGCAGGTGGACAGATGGAGGCAGCCCACAGCTCTGCAGCCTGTGGCTGCTTCTTGCCCTGCCTCAGCTAAGGAGGTTGCCCTGCTCCTGGGCCTGTGTCAGACTGTCCTTGCGATGTAAGTGGTGGACCCCCATCCTCTTGGGGCTGCGGTGTGGGCGAGTGAAGGGAGGTTTGACTCTGCCTTCTCCACTTTCTTCTTGGGTGCCTCCTTGGTTGCTCTCCCTGCTTCCCTGGAGCAACATTTCTCTCTCCTCACCTGGGCTCTCAGGCAAGCCAAGGTCCACATAGTCTTTGTGCTTCTGTGGTGAAGGGCTTCCAGGCTCAGCAGTAGCTTCACCGCTTCCCTGCAACAGCTTCTGGGCTTCATCTTGAGAGAAATCCGTACCATAGTCTGAGGAGAAATGGCTCCTGCGGGCCCTGGACTCAGTACTGTCTGTGTCCACGCTCGAGTCCCGGCTCACGGTCCAGCTGCAGCTCTGCACAGACTCCTCGCCGTCTGAGTAACCTGAGGCTGCCCTACCCAGCTCCTGCATGGACCGACTGAACCTCTTCTGGAGTTCAGGGGCCGTGTCACGGCTGAAGGCCGTCCGGTTCATCAGTACCCGCTCTGAGGTGAGGGGTGCCTTGTCCACAAACATCCGCTGCCAGTTGGCCAGCAGGTCCTCCTCAGAGCTGGCAGAGCTGGCGAAGGCGCTCGGGATTTG
This sequence comes from Jacana jacana, assembly GCA_013400555.1. Lineage (NCBI taxonomy): Eukaryota > Metazoa > Chordata > Aves > Charadriiformes > Jacanidae > Jacana > Jacana jacana. Next base: position 169,659 of record VZTM01002802.1, on the reverse strand, counting down.
GGGAGGGCTGCTGAATGGGCTGCTCTGGGAAGAGCCGTGAGCCCTGGCTGCTTTGGGGGACTGCTGACAGGAACAGCTGGAGGCCGAACGGCGCCCCTCCGAAGCAGGGCTGCTGGGAAGTGTCCGGTGCCTGTCACAGCTCTCATCTTCGCTCTGTACCAGGCTGAGGGAGATGGCCTGGCGTGTAGCATACGTACAGTTGGGCAGGGGGCTGTTTTTTGGGATCCTTACCTTGTCCTCAGAGAACTCAATCACTTTGCGCCCAGGGTATATAGGATGGGGAGGCGAGGGTGTAGGATATGGGCTTAGCTTCTCAAAGGCAGGCACCTCCTCTGGCACGCTTTCCACACTGCTCTGTGGCTTGCAGCCACCATTCTGCTGTTTCCCCACATCTCCTCCCTCCTTCCCCATCTGTCCTCCACTGTTGCAGGCATCAGCAGGTGCTCCGCTCATGTCCACGTGCACAAAGACATCCTCAGCCATGGGACAGCTGCCGCTGCTAGACTTGGCTGAATTCAGAACCAGAGATTCTGGTTTCTCCAAGACTCTGGCAATGACTGAGGTGGGCACAACATCAGATGGAGCCATTGTGTGGGTTGCCTCTTGACCAGGGCCTGAGGACTCCCGAGTGCTGTGCAAATGCTTATTGACCATGTCCTGCAGCTCATAGGGAAGCTAAGGAGAAGGAAAAGGACATTAGAAGGGGGCTATCATGCAAGTCATTAAGTTTCAAATAATCTGCCCTTTCCAACCGACTTTCACATGTACACTTTGTACTCCTTATCTTGACCCTAACATTCGCATACGTTGCCTTGAGGAAGATATCTCTTTCAAAGCAAACCCGCCCCATGTGAGCAACTAACAAGACTCTCTAGCTGTCACACCAGCAGTGTTTTATTTCATGGTTCACAGGCCCCAGTTTGCAGAGAGAACAAGAAAAGGCAGCACATGTGCTCAGTCCCCTATGCCTGTGAGCACAGAGACAAGGTCCCACCAGCACATGCTCGGAAGGGGTCTATTGATCTGTGGAAAATCAGCCGGTGGTTGCACTGAAGTGACTCAACATCCCCCAGAGCTGGGATCTGCCGTGCTCCCCGAGTGTGGCAATTGCAGCCATGCCACCCTTGGCAGCCTGCCCGCCGACCAGAATCGATGCCTTCCCTTATTCCCACCAACTCCACCACCTCATCCCACTTCCTCGCTCCCTTCATTTTAGAGAGGCAAATATGGGGTTTGTCACCAAAGCTGCAGGGCTGGGGTCTCAACAGGGGGTAAGGAGCTGCTCCTTTTTCATCCAAATGGGTGCTACTGTTCTCCCCACCACCCTGCTGAAGAGCATGAAGCAGTAGACAGAGCTCCACAAGCCACTCGGGGGCACAGCAAGGCCTGTCCAATCACAGTCAGAAGGAAACTGTCCCCAAAGCTGGGGACAGAGGGCACACTGCATGGCAACCGCTGGCTTTGAGGCAGACTGTCTGCACAGCTGCTCAGCACCAATCCCCCTCCAGTGGCAGCCACGTGTGATGCGGAGCTCTGGAGGGCAGAATTCAAAGCTCCAGGGAGGGAGACAGCTGGGAGAGAGGTCAAGGTTACCCCAGCAGTAACTGATACACTGACCTCAAGAGTGCTAATTTGAGATACAATGGGGGAGGGAGAGGCTGACATATTGGTCACCTGCTAAGTTAAAAAAGACAAGCACATGATTTTGCTGAGAGGAACACAAAGAGAGATGGAGACTAGGTGTACAGCAAAGAGAGAGCTGGGGTAAGGGCCTGAATGATATTTCCAGCTGGAGAAGTAATGTTACTAATGCAAAAGGCCTAAACTCTTGTCTTTGCTCATCCCAAGGGCAGGATGAGCAGAACAGACCCCTACAAGGGGCAGTATGAGTTGGTACCAACTTCTCCCATTCAGGAGGCCTAAAAGACACCCTGAATGCTGCCTCCCACATTTCTCCTCACATTAAGACGTGAAGCAGGGACAGACTACTGCTGCTTGACTTATTATCAGGCAGCGTGGCCAGGTGAGGAAGCGAAGAGGACAGTGCAGGTTAAGAGAGAGGACTGTCCTCCTGCCAGCTCCCAGCAGGCACCCAGCAGGCTATCAAATTCAAGGTTAGTGTGCTTTTTATAACAGCTCCTGGCTGGGCTGTGAAATGGAGCTGGTGTGAAAGAGGAGCTGGCAGAGGCTCTGTGCTGCCTTCTCAGTGGGAGTGGGAATAGGAGCCACACCCCCACCTCTATGTGAGGCTGAAGGATGAGGCCAACAGCCCCATGGAGAAAGCAAGATGCAGGCAGAGGCCCTGAGCTCTTCTCCCCAATCCCAGCAGGGGAACTACTCACATCAGCAAACTTGTGGTTCCTGAAGTGGGACTTGTTACACTTGAGCAGCTGCACTGCGAGGTTACAGTCCTGTCGATAGCGCTCCTGCAAGAAAGGGCACAGGTGTGCAAGTGTCAGATTGGCCCAGTCTCTTACCCAAAAACCAGATAGATGCTGCTTGCACAGAAGTAAGAGGTGGCATCTGATGAATTGCTCATGAGGGCACTTGCCATTCCCTCCTCTCCACACATCTGTGTTATTTTCTTACAACTCAGCCAAGGTGTCCCTTTCAACTCCAGCCCTTGCTCCAGACATATACTCTGTCTAGATTTTAATACTCTCCAAATATTCTCCACCAGATTTGCTATCCCACCACAGAGCTGTCAGCCATGCCTGATGACACTGCCTAACATGAAGCATTTTGCAGACAGACAGACTGGAGGGAGTTGAGAGCAGTTAATAGAAACAAGGACCAGATTCAGAAACACATGTATTAATGGTGTAGAAAAAGCATCAGCTCCCTCCTAGCTCTAGAGTAAATGATTCCTCCATAAGTACAGCCTGAACTCAGGTCAGGCCCTAAGCCTAAAAGAACAAATACATCAAAGATCAGTTCTTCCTTGCACAACCCCTCAGACCCTTTTCTGTTTGTCCCTGCTGTTGTGTGCAGCTCTCACACTTTCATACCCACTGAAACATGCTCCTCTACACAAAAGAATAAGACCACACTTCACACACTTCCACAGCCATTTGCAGACTGACACTTAGAATCCCTCATCAGCTTCATTCTCTGGACATGCTCCAGCACCTCAATGTCCCTCCTTTACTGAAGTGCCTAAAACTGAACACAGTACACTGGTGCAGCCTCACCAGTGCTGAGTACAGAGATACAATCACTTCTCTAGCCCTGCTGGCCACACTATTTCTGATACAAGCCAGGATACTGTTGGCCTTCTCAGCCACCTGAGCACACTGCCAGCTCACGTTCAGCCAGCTGTTGACACACACCCCCAGGTCCTTTTCCACCAAGCAACTCTCCAGCCACTCTGTTCCAAGCCTGTAGCACTGCATGGGGTTGTTGTGATCCAAGTGCAGGAGCCAGCAGTTGGTCTTGTTGAACCTCATGCAACAGGCCCAGGCCCATTCATCCAGCCTGTCCAGATCCCTCTGCAGAGCCTTCCTACCCAGTAGATCAACAGTCCCACCTAACTTGGTGTCATCTGCAAACTACTGAGGGTGACTTATATTGAGTAAGTCACTAACACTGAGAGTTACTTACATTGAGTTCCTCCAGCTTATTGATGGTGGTTTTGGCATCGAGCAATTTATTAGTGAGCTCCACAATCTCCCAGTCCAGCGTCTTGCGGTCCATCTCTGCCTTTTTAATCTGGGATGCAAGAAAACCAAGTTTGAATCTCCCCAGCACAGAAGAATCTGGCCTCACCACCCACCTCAGCCCAAGCATAGCACAATGACACATTCAGCTGGGATGCAACAACTTCCAGACAGACAGACAAGGGGGACAGCCTGGCTCTTCACCAAGAGAGCGACTCCAAAGGCCAAACTAAGCCAGCCACTCTGCTAGTTACAGAGACAACAGGCTGAGTTTGAACCTCCTTAATGCAGTGCCTTATCTTGCAGCACAACCATGTTTCCTCTCTGCCCTGGTTCACAGGGTGCTTGGTGGAAAGCTCGTGGTTTTGAGCAGTCAATCCCATCCTGCCACTGGCAGAAAAGACCTCTGAGCTTGTGATACCCGGTCCTCTTCTCTGGGGCAACAGAAGGAAAATATGATCCATAAAGATCCAGCAGTCAATGCTGAATGAACAAAAGGCTCGTTTGGCAGGGAGAGGGGACCAGCTTGAAAGAGTTTAAGCCTTGCTCTAGTAAGAAAAACTACCTGTGTAGCTTCGTATGGAGCTTAGTTAATGCCCTCCCTAAAGCAGTTAATTTTGCCTCTTCAGGCTCCCTAGCAGTTCAGGTACAGGGCCAATAGAGACCCAGACGTAACCGCAGAGTGGCAACAGCTCTGAACATCCAAGCCAGCCCCTTCTCCAGAAGTTCTTCCAACACTGCCCAAGGGGGCTCTGAGCCTGTGACCACCAGGGCACAGTCATGCATCAGGGGTACATCACAGTGACAGACAGGGCAGTAGGGGAGGACAATGCTTCCCACATAGGCAGTTTCTTCAGGCACCAGCACAATGAATATTAACCCAAGAAACTTCAGTGCTAGGACCGAAACGATCTCATCATGGACTACATGGAGGCAACCAGCATCTCAGCTGTTCCACTTGCCTGCTCACAGCCCAGAAGGGGAAGGAAAGGGAGAAAACGAGGCTCACAGCCATCCACATCTTGTGCAGTGCCACAGCTTATGGGCACCACTTCCCAGCACGCCATGCTCCAGCTGGCTCAGAGTCAAATGCTCTTGAGATGGAGCACTGCAAGCTAGGACCTGCTGCATCTGCGGGCAGCTGCTGGATACCAGGTGAGCCCTTGGCTGGACGAGGGCTGGGGCCCCTCCATCTGGGGTGGTGTATGTGGGACTGACAATGAAACCAACAGGCTGAGACACGTAAAGAGGAAAAAGAAAAACACACAAACGAAAAGACGCAACTGCAAAAATCCAGCTTTGGCTGAGAGAGGCCTGAGAGGTGAGTGCGCCCAGCGTGTGCCAGCGGCAGCGTGGGGAGGAGAGAGAGAGAAAGAGGGAGAGAAAAGAAACAGCCATGAGTGTTATGAATGCACACAACAGACATAAACGCACATTGGCTCTGCTCTGACTGCCCCCATCCTCCCAGGATGACCACCCCAAGACTGGCTGACATAACCCTGACCCTTTGAGAGGGACTGAAGCAACATGACGGAATACCATGCAATTATGTTGTGGGGAACCAAAGCTCATGTGCATAATAATTAAGTAGGGGCTCAGTATACCAAGAAAGCAGGTCATGACACCAGCCAGAATGAGGAGTGGATGGTCATAGCCAGAATCTCACCCCTCACCCACTGCCACATCTGTGGGATAAAGCCAGAGCCCCATCCCTCATCTCGTTCTAACACCCAGGTCTCTTCCACCTCCTCTCTGTAGTGACTTAACAGGGCACTTACCAGGGCATGCAATTTCTCCTCCAGGTCTTGGTTGGTTCTCTGGGAAGCAGTGTAGCTGTTCTGCAACCTACAGAAACAAGACATACGTCGGGATGGATGTCAGGCACCTACTCAAGGCCCTTTCATAGCTGCAAAGCAAACCAACTCCGCAAGTCCAGAAAGACTGATATTCACTAAGCCCATCAGCTTTATTAACTATGCCTCACCTCTCCCACATAATGGCCTTCAGAACCCAAGCTACTGGAGGCAAGATGAGGTTGCCCAGGTGAAAGGATCTTAACAGGGGAGGGTGTGAATGACTTTGGAGGACTCCTCTGAGCTCTGTCATGTATAAGCACGTGTCCAGCAACCAAAGTCCTTTTTAGGTAAAGTGGTGATGTATTTACTTGCAGCCATCAGTGGCTCCTTTTGCACATGTCAGGTAACCATCCAGGCTGGATGCTGTCTTATATCCAATAGACGAAGAATTCCCTGTTGTCAGCTCATCATGCTGGCAGCATTCGTACACTACCCTGGAGAAAGTAACGGCTGCAGAACCTTTCATTCCCCTGCGGTTTCAGGGTGCACCTTTCTGAGGATTTACACAAACCCAGCACAGCCTGCTCACAGCAGCTGAGCAAGTCCCCAGTGGGAAGGATCTCTCTAGCTCTACCTCTTTCACTTTCTTTTCCATACCTACGGAATTTGTCCTTGAATTTCTCCAGCTCCTCGCGGTTCTGGCCCAGCTCCATCTCCAGGTAGTCCTGACCTGACTCCAGCTCCCTCTCCATCGCCTCCATTTTGTTAGTCACATATGTCAGCCGTCGGCGCAGCTCCTCATTCTCATGCTGCAGTAGCCTGGGGCACACAGGAACAAGGTACCACTGAGTACACAAGGGGTACTCCCCACCAGCACCCCCATCCACACCGCTGCCCTACTCTAGGGCCCAGGGTCCCACACAGAAGCACCAACAAGTCAGGAACTGAACTGGCAGGAGACTCAAGCACACACTGTGAATGGTGCATCACTGCCAGGAGACTTTCCTACACTCCCTTGGAGCAGGGGCAAAGCAGCACATGCCAGCTGTCCCACCGTGGCTCCCAGCTCCCTCTAGGGTTACAGTGCTTGGATAAAGCCCACTAGCCAGACGAGCTGCGCAGCTCCAGTGTCCCTCTCTGGTGAAAGAAACCCACTCAATAATTTATCCCAGTCCAGGTAAGAAGAGTTGAAGGCAAAAAAACAGTAAAATCATTTTCTCCTCCTGAGAAGAGAAAGCCCTCATACCTTTAACACGTGGTGGAGAGAGGACTCATACAGCCTTAAGCCCAAAAGCCAAGGTGATGAGGTGCCTGTACAGATGTGATCACAGCTGCTAGTCAACCCCATTCCAACACAAACTGCTCTGTTCCTCCCCAGCCAAGACATGCCTGGTGGTCAGAAGGCTTTCCTGTTGTTTTTCATTCCTTTGTGCTCAGTTGCTCAGAGAAACGCAGAAGCATGGCTGCACTCTGGCAGTGCAAGCTTGCTCCTCACTCTGGGTTGGAGCTCAGTGCCCCACATCAGTGCCAGCGAAGGGCTAAGCTCACCCTCAGTCAGCAGCAGGCCTCTGTTCTGGTGGCTCACACCAAACCAGTGGAAACAAGAAGGGTTAAAAAAGGTATTCCTCTCTCCACCAGTATTAAAGGCTTCATCTCCTACTTTCTTTCACACCCACCAACTCCTCTGCCTTCACCTGGATGGGGGGGGTCTATGTTTCTGCTCCCTTTAGGGGGAGAGATATGCAAGGCAGAGGTTGGCAAGGCACAGACTAAAGCTCTGCCCACATGGCGTCAAGAAGATTGAAGATCTGAGAGGAGCCTGCAGGACCAGTCAGCTTCACTGTGCAGGTGGCACAGGCAGGATGTGAGGAATCAGCACCCACACAGTTGCAGTATGACAGGCATAAAGGGAGAGCAGGACACTTACTTCATCCTTTCTGCATCCGTCAAGGGTTCCTGCATGGGGAAGAAAACAGCTGTGAGATTCTTTCAGAGGAGGAGTTGGTCTCTCACACTGTACTAAAGGGTAGATTCTTGACTGCTAGACCCTAACTGTGACTTGTGCTCACCTGATCTGGCAGGTCATGCTAGGCAAGCTTAGAGCTGCTAGGATCCGTACACACCATTCAGGTGTCTGATACCAAGACAGACTATGTGTTCTGGTTCAGGGGCAGAAGAGCTAGACTAGAAACCACCACACAAGTTAGGTAACTTTAGTCTCCCACAGTGCATTCTCAACATCTCTTGTAACATCATCACCTTAGCTGGATTTTCAGCTTCATCCACATCCACAGTTAGTGGGTAGCAGGAATCTCCCAGGCCAGCATACACTGAAGACTAAATTGTCACCACAGCAATCGCAACACCCTTGAAACCCCACAAAAAGACTGAGAAAGAATCATCTGGCGTTTCTACCATCCAAATTGTGCTGTGGAAAGGGCTGATGGTTTATTTCTGCAGACCTGAATCTAGCCACTGTAACTATTCTGGGATAGCAGAAGAAACACCAAAGGTCAGAAGTCCATGAAAAAAAATAACATTTGGGGTGAGATCCCCAGAGACCACTGGAGCAGGGACCTGCAGAACAAGGAGACACAGCACAGTGACAAGAGCACAGGGCTCAGCTATTCTCAACTTCATTTGCACTCTCTGCCTTAACCCATGAGATGGCTGCAGCCTGCCAGCACAGCCTAGGAGAGATTTAATTACCACTAGAAGCAACCATATTTTCTGTGAAAGCCCAAAACTGTGACCGTTCTCACAAAGTTCAAGCTCCCCATAGACTATTTTTGGTACTTGGTACCAACAGCACTGCACAAACCCAAAGCAATGCCACACTTTAGATTGTCCACAGCCAGCTCTGTGCTGAGAGGCCATACCACAAAGAATTGTGGATGAGGTTGTTGAGTTGCTAGCAATATTACAGAAGGCAAATGCCAGTCCTGGCCATAAGACACCATGGGACTGCTTCTTCATCATGCCACACTTCAAAAGAATGGTCCTTACCACCTCATACTGCCTCCCGTCCCTAAAGGCAAATAAAGCATCAATCCACTCTTTTCTTACACCCTGACTCCACATGGCAATTGGTTCATGCAGAATTATCTAGCAACTGCCTCCCATAGAAATACACACATGGCAGATGCTACTGATAAGGTACAGGGTATAATGCAATTCCTATTAAAATGAGGCAATGGCTCCAAAGTAGGCTGGAGAAAAGAGGAAAAGGCTTACAAAGCCCCGAAACAGCCATCATACAAAGATCTATCACCCCAAGACAGTCGGGCACAGGGCACACACAAAGTACCAGGAGCATCCCACCACCTCCTGACAACAGACCTAGCCGAGTGCTGCACACACTTGCTACCCTGAGGCCTGGAGGGCTTCCAACCTGCAAACACCTGGGAAGTCTGCACGGTGGGGAACAGCACCAACCCCTGACTTCCTGACTCTTGGGGCAGGAAGATATAACCACCTTGGAGCACAGCCATGAGTGGCACCCACAAGAGAGCAGCTTCTGGTAAGTAAGCACCTACAACATGAGGTCTGAGCACCTGCTCTCACTCTTCCCACTGGCATTACAGATTAGATGAGATCCAAGTGGGCCCTTTGTGAGACCCCTGCCTGTGAGCTGGTAGCCCTGGCACCTACCTTGTTTAGTGACAAACTGAAGGAAGGGGAGGATCTAGATGGAGTAGGCCCCTCCTCCCGACTCCAGCGTGTTGGAGCAGAGAAGGATCCTTTCTCTGAGTAGTTCGGCTCCATTGCACGCTTCTGCCCAAGTTTAGCACACAGATGGTGTGGCTGTAATAGCCGTGAACAGGGACTGCTTTCATCCCCTCTGCCCTCTGCACTGCTTTTCCATGAAGACAGTGAGTGCTGCTGCCCAGAGGATGTCCCTGCCAGTCCCTGGTCTGCCAGTTGCTGCAGCTGATACTGACACAGATCTATTACCCTTCTCTCCAAGGAAAGGAGTTTTTCCTTACTGTCCTTCCTCCCAGGGACAGGTTTCTTTCTTAGTCTGGAAGCTCTTTCAGTCTCCTCGGCACACTTTCTCTGGCACGAAGCCATTCCCAGCCCCTCGCTTTTCTTTTCTGCTTTTCTTCTGCTTGGGCGGGGGGTTCTTTCAGCTGCACGCTTGGTTTTGACCCCTTGCAGGTGACCTTCCCCTTGGCTTTCTGGCACAGAGCTTCTGGGGAAAAGGAGAGAGTTCTGGTCTTGTTCTGCCCCCTTGGTATCTCCCAGTGAGCGCAAGCGGATAGGACTCAACACCCGCTGGGTAATCTCATCCAGGAATTTGGAGAACTGCAGTTTTTCCTCTGTGATCTTCTCCCTGCGCTTGACAGAGTCAGCAGCACCGCTGCTGCTGGGCTCCAGTGAGCGCTTCTCCCTGCGGCTGAGGCAGACCTGCGGATCACTGTACTTGCGTGAGCCACGGCCACAGGAAAGCGTCTCTACTGAGCGGGACTTGCGTAAGTTCTCAGGGCACGTGCCTGTCATGTTGGTCTGCTTCAGGATCCCTTTGAGAGGCAGGTGTGTAGAGGAGACCTGAAACTTCCTTGGTGTCAGGACTTCAGGAGGCTCTTTAAACATAAGTGAGCGTTCCAGACTTCTGCTCTTAAAAGAGCAAGTGGGATGATGTCTTTCATCTCCAGACACCACAACTGTCTCCATGCTACGGCTCATAAATTTGCTGAGGTGCCCATGACTGCGGTTTGGGCACCGTTTCCTGCTTCGCTGCCCCGTCTTCCCACCACGTGGAAGTGCTGGTGAGACAGTCTGGCTCTTGACGTTCAACTCTGCTCTGCACCCTGTCACTTCCTTCTCACTGCTGGACTCCAGGGACCACGATGAGGAGAAGTTCAGGTTGCAAACCTCAAACCCCTCTGCCTGCTTGAGCTGGCCTGCCTTGGTGTAACTAAACCCTGTTTGCTGGTGCAATGGTGTTAAGCCCTTTGCCACCCGGCAAGCTGTTACCTGACTCTGCTCAGCCAAGATCACTCCATCCTGGTCGTCACGAATGATGGGTACCTCATGGCGGATCTCGCGGTGCTGCGGGGGCGCCTTGCGGTAAGGCTTCTTTGATGGAGCTGTGCTTGACATCCTCCCACCTGCGTGGCTCCGAAAGCGGATTACCTACCAACAGCAGAAAGTACACAGAAGAGAGAATCACAGGCGCTCCATCGAAGCCTAGAAGTGACCCAGCAGAAATCTGGCTCCCCTGGAGTCCCCAAACAGGTCCCCATGCAGAGTGCTAATACAGCAGGGCAAGGATGTGGCCACAAGCCTCGAGCAGCAGCCGCAGGAGAGGGAGCGAAGTAAGAGGTAGCTGTGTCCTTCTCCCAGACAGTGAGAGCAGAGGGCTGGCACATCCTCTCCCCCCCCTCTACACACACTCACTCACGTAGTTTGTGTGTGTCCAGATTATATATAGCAAACGAGAACAGACCTCACAGCAGCATATTGATTAGGCTCTTTAGGAAAGGCCTTTTCCAATATGGAAACTGCAAGCCTTACAGGCAGCAGTGACAGCTGGAGCAGGAGTTATTGATCATGTGCTGTCACTGTCAGCAGGGACTACGAGGGAGGAGACTCCAACCATTAAAGAGCCCAAACCCAAAAGTTTTTGGCTTACACTGGAACCCCCATGGGGCAGACCACCATACCATTATAACTGCTCACTGTCAGAAAAGACAAAGGCCACCCTCAAGTCACAGGTGGCATCAAATTAGGGAGCACTGCCATTGACCTGGGTGTCTAAGGCCAGATTTTGCAACATGCAGCAGTATCACTAGTGGAAAGACCAGATTAGTCCCTTTACCCCAGACATGCTGGGCAGGATTCTTCCTGCTGCAGGAGCAGTAGCAGTACAAGAGCAAAAAATGGGGTAGAAAGAAAGCAGCTATCTTGTATACATGGAATAATCTCTTTCTTTTCCACTACTTTGGGACTGCAGTGGAGGGCAGGAAGACTTCTCCCCAAACAGCCAGGATTTCAGCCACCCTACTGTACACAAGACAAGTAGTCTCAGAGATGCAAGCTGTCCTTACAGACCCCAATACCAGACTTTCCCCAGTGACAACATATGCATCATTCACAGTTCCCCTATATTTGGGGTAGGCACCCACTTCTCATTCCCCTTTCCCCTCCTGGATCCAAACACTCATGTCTGCAATCAGCACCTGACCTACAGCACTTCAAAGTGCAGGACCTACCTCACCTTAGATCACCCTCTAACAGGCCACTTCTACAGGCAGGTAGGGCCACTCGACTCCCATTCACATGCCTGTCAAGGCAGTCAATGGATACTACTGAGCCAGTGACCCAGCAGACTTTGCTTGTTTTCTGTTTTGGCTGGTAGAGGTTTACACGTTAAGCGTCCAAATGGAGCCCCAAGAATTCTCTCCAATTCTTATCGACTCATGCCTTGCTGCATCTTCCTGACACTTAGACTGAGTTGCCTGGGAAAACTAGCAAGCGTGCAGTGTCTGCACCAACCACAGAGTGGATCTATAGGTTAGGGGTGGACCTGCTGGAAAGCACTTCTGAGGAGAAGGATCTGGGGGTCCTGGTAGATAGTAAACTATCCATGAGCCAGCAATGTGTCCTTGTCGCCAAGAGGACGAGTGGAATCTTGAGCTGTATAGGGAAGAGTATGGCCAGAAGGCTGAAGAAGGTCATTCTCTCCCTCTATTCTGCACTGGTGAGGCCACAGCTGGAATACTGCATCCAGTTCTGGGCTCCCCAGTTCAAGAGAGACAGGGAACTACTGGAGTGAGTCCAGCATAAGGCAACAAAGATGATTAAGGGATTGTGAGCATCTCCCTTATATGGAAAGGCTGAGAGAGCTGGGACTCTTTAGCCTGGAGAAGAGAAGGCTGAGGGGAGACTTCATTAATGCTCATGAGTATCTGAAGGGGTGGGCTGAAGGAGGATGGAGCTGAACTCTTTTCAGTGGTTCTCAGTGACAGGATGTGGGGCATCGGGCACAAGCTGGGACATAGGAAGTTCCATTCAAATATGAGGAAAAACTTATTTACGGTGAGGGTGACAGAGCACTGGAACAGGCTGCCCAGCGAGGGTGTGGAGTTCCCTTCTCTGGAGACTTCAAGACCTGCCTGGATGCAGTCCTGAGTAATGTCCTCTAGGACATCCTGCTTTCACAGGAGAGTTGGACTAGATGATCTCCAGAGGTCCCTTCCAACTCTGACAATTCTGTGACTCTGTGATCCAAGCCACAGCAGGCTTTACACTTCACAGGAACATTTGCAAGCCCTTCATCACTCTGCTAAAAACCACAAGCTCACAAAAGTTTCCCATGCCTTTCCAGACATGAACAACTTCCTATGAATATGACCAACTAACCTACAAATCTCTATCATCAGAATGCTGGAAACCCTTGCTGCAGTCATTCCCTCAAGATGCATCCTCCTGAAAAGGCTCTGGTAGGTAAGGAGATCTCTAATACTTAGAGATACCAAATGCACATTCCACTGCATTCCCAAGCAAAACAGATGGGTCTGACTTGCTGGGAAGACATTTCTCTTCCAAGAGGAATGCTGAAATCCTGACCAGAAGCAGATTTGTCAACACTTCACCATCAAACAGGTGGTCAAGGGGACTCTTCTGTCAATTCCTGCCAGGCTAAGGACAAGGAAATGAGCATGGAGATATCCCAAGCTGAAGTCACAATCATTTCTCTAGCCCACAAGGATATGACCACTTACCAGCCTGGGCTCAAATTCGAAGCCTCATGAAGCAGGGACATTCACTCAGATGCCCTGAAAAAGAGAAATATAGTTTCTCTATATAGTTTCTTCTGAAAAAGAGAAATATAAACAAATAGTTTAGTATCCATCAAAAGAGCCAGTTTGAAATCTCATCCCTTAAATATGTAATGAATAGGGAATGTTTATAACTAGGAACAACTGGATGGTCATCTCACCCCAGATACCCACCCCAATCAACAACAGATCTTCTGAAAGTAAATTAAATAAGCGTAGGATAGTCAGGCCACACAGCCCAGCAAGAGCTGGAAAGGCAGACATCCAAGACATTCAGGCAGCTGAGACCACACAAACTCAAAATTCATGAAGCAACAGCTTCAAAGAACCTTGGTTCCAGGAAGGACTAAACAAACCTCCTGTGAAGTGGGACCCTCCCAGATAATCTTCCGCTCTACTGCAGAGGGATGCTAACTGTGAAGCCTTCAGTGTAGAAGCTTGGTAATGCTAACAATTACCTCACTCATCCTTTTAAGTTGGTGCTTCTCACCTACAAATGAGCTGGCATTTATCAATCTCTTGTTTAAGCCAAAACATTACAACCTTGTGCCTACAGCTGTGATAACCCACACGTCCACAGGAGAGGAAGGAAAGCTACTCTCTGACTTCCAGCAAGCAGCATGCCATGCTCTACCTTGCTACTAAGAGACTTCTGTAAAATAGCATGCAGCCAACCAGGGATACAGCAAAAGTTCAGAACAACCTTCCTCTCTGTTCAAAGCCCCAGGTACACGTCATTACAAGAAGAGATTTGGGTTGATTTGGGAGTTCAGAACAACCATCCTCTCTGTTCAAAGCCCCAGGTACACGTCATTACAAGAAGAGATTTGGATTGATTTGGGACTCAGCTGCAAAGGGCATCTCTGTGGCCATCATTGCCACTAGCATGAGAGACTGCAGTGGAGCCTTCCCTTCCCTGTTGCACTTTGCTGTTGCGTTCCTCTTCCCCTGTCAATGGCACCAAGCCCTGGGAGGCGGGACAGCAGCACAGGGTGTGGAGCAGTTGTACATACACAGGGAGAGCCAGATTGAAGCTGAATGGAACAGGCAGGCAACCAGGACCATGCAAACTCAGGCTTTGCCAAAACAAACTGAAGAGGTGCCCTACTGCTGGCCCTGCCCCAACAAGCTGTCTGGCCCCTTTCCTTACTACAATGCTATAGTCGGGTCTTGACTAGCACAGGAAGAAACAGCTTCACAACAGCATAACTGCTCTGCAGGGCAAAGCTGTAAAGTACAGGGGGAGAAACAGAGAAAGAGACAGAGAGACAGAGAAAAGAGCCATAGTGTGCACCTCCAGGAAGGACCAGGCCAGCATAGTTTCAATCTGTTTTTCCACCAACTCCCTGCAAGAGCTGGTTCAGCATCAAGGCAAAACCACCAGCCACATAGGCTGGCAGACAAGCAGAGGCTTCCAGGAACAGCTGCACCCATGGGTCCACACATGTTTCCATTGCAGAGGTGCTCAGAATGAATGCTCAGAACATGCCAAAGGCCCCCTGTCTCTCAGCACACAGTTCCTCAGGCTCAAACAGGACTGTCCTGCTTCCTACCCCAGAACCAGCAACTACACTACCTGCCATCTCATTCCCACCTACCTGGAAAAGATACCGAGATTTGAAACCTACCCTCACAATCTGAGAATTTCCAGAGACAAATACTCACAGTGCCTCCAGGCACCTTTCCCTCAAACAAGGACTTACAGATCCAAAGCAACGACGTGTCCAAACATTTCTGGCCGCTTGTCTCCTAATCAGCTCTCCCCTGTCAGCATCCAGCAGCATCTGGCAAACAGCTCCCGAAACCTGAGAAAGGAAACTTGGTGTCAGTCACCTATTAGCACAACATATGGAAACAGCCCGGCACGCACAGAGCAACCCACGGCCAGGTACCAGGGCAGCAGTCAGCAGCAAACTGTTGCACCATCAGGCTACTAACTAATGCCAGTGAAGTGAAATAAGCTCTTTGTCTTCACTGTGTTCCAGGAAAGGAAAGTCTTTTAACCACCTGTGCACCGAGCAGGATGCCCATGCAGACCAGTAACTGACCCCTGAAAGGCAGCTGTTTTTTCTAGATGGCTCCAGGGGTCTCTGCTTCCCAACCTGCATTCCTGTCCAACACCAGGAATCCAGTCTCTATCATTCTGCTCCAACCACCCTGCCACACCAAACTAATTTTGTCTTGCAGACTTCCCTACACTAAACGGTACTGTTAAGCCCTCCTTGCCTACAATACCTGGCTATCCTTTGCTACCAAAGAGACAGAATCCCAAGGTGGCTCAATTCACCACATCTCTGTTCAGAGAGAAGCAGATATTCTCCGCAGAAGAGACAGATCTCATGCTCCAAAGCAGAAATGGATATAGGTAATATCCAGAAATAGAAGGCAGCACTAATTCTGCTCACCACTATATTTGCTATTCACAAGCCTCTCTGAAGGAGCTTGCTGTCAAGTCCACATTCTGACTACCCCGAAGAAGTTCAGCTTTAGCCTGAAGCCAGAGCAGGAGGCAGCTCTTCAGTTATTCTAATTAGCACTGTAATACAAGAGGAAACTTAACCTCTTGGTCCCTTTTATCTGCCCTTTCCATCTCTCATCAGTAACATTCCTTAACTACAGTCTTCTTCCTAGCAGGCTATTGTCTGCAGTAGCTCCAATTCCACTGTCTTCTAGATACTGCCCACTGTAGTTCCAGTCTCATTTCTAAGCTCACTGACAGTTACAGCTTCACTGGAACAGCTCACTGAGGGCTACAAGGCTTGGGCTCACACTGATCAGCATCACCCATAGTCACCTCTTCCACACAGACACAAACACACATGGTCAAAACGCTGCAGTGGAAACAATTTTCTCTGTTGATACAAAAAGCTGAGGGTTCCTCCACAAAGACAAACCACACACAACCTCTTTCCTCTTCACAGCGAGGGGACGCGGAGACAGTGACTTAGTGCAACTGCACAGGGAGTACACAAGCTTGAATCCATCTGTTTTTACAGGAGAGCTTCCCTCTGTAAAATCCACCCTCTCCACTTGCAGAGTAGCTGTGTTCTCTGTGTCATCTGAGAAAGGGAAAACATTCACCACACACCAGGACAAGATGCGATCTAGCACAGAACTTCTTAAGACTGTTCTGTGCAGGGCCCACAGAACTAACAGCCACCACAGCATGCACGCAAAACCACACCACCACCCTTCCTGTTAGCATCACTTTGTTACAGGTAACAAGAAAGAGGCCCATAATATATATATAAAAAAATGTTCAAGAAGGAACCCTTTGGACAAAAAGGGAAAGTACTGAAGGGAAAAAGTGACATCTGCAGACACTGTCTTCCTGATACATGTCGAGTCTCTTGAGGCCTGAGGTAGCTGATACTTTGCTTTAGTTCTAGGATACACATAGTGTCTGTCTGGTGGCTGCAGCTGAACATTCCCTGCAAAGCAGCAGAGGACTTCCAGGGTTTTCCTCAACATCACCTTCTCTTCTGCTGCCTTTTCTGACCCTATAAAACAGGTGGTTTTACCAGTGTTCAGGCTCAGCCGTCTCCCCTCCTCAACAGAAAAATGGTGATTATGTTGCAGAGAAAGTTTCTTACTTCAGCTGTTGTGTCATCTTTCCAGCCTTTTACCTTTTAAAAGCAGCATTTCTTTAAGCTTGTTCTTTATTCCCAAAGATAAACTTGTATGACAGAGAAAATGCATCCTGTCACAGTCACAGCCACATTAGTTTCTAATGTAACACTGCAGAAACATTCAGGGGCTATCCCTGAGCTCTCCAAAACTCCCAACACAATACTTGCATGTAAAAAAACTACTGCTACTCTCCTGTGTCACATATCTGATGTGACACCACAGCTAAGAGAGAATTTTCACTGTCTGGGCCAACCTATACTCCAAATGCATATCTGATAAAGGGCATTGGCACATCCTGCTTTAGGAGGCAACAATGTCTCTTCACTAGCATGGTGAGAAGCAACATCTAGAGAGGCTTATCCAGCTGCCTTCCTGTGCTCATGGGTAAGGGCAACCTTAGCCTCAACATACTTGAGCCAGACTATGTGAGAAGCTGCTGCAGCAAGCCTGATCAAGACAACTAGATCAAGACAACATCAACGAGATGGATGATGCACTAATTGCATCCAGAGGATGCCTAGGACAGAAGAGCAGGCTGTGTGAAGTTAAAAGCAGCACTTCTAGACTGCTGGTGCCAAGTACAATGAAAAAGGACTGCAAGGTTATTTATTAAAGGGTGCTTTAACATTTAATGAGAGAGATCTTTTCATTCAGAGAGGGCATCTCAATTAAAAATACATTCAGATCCATTCTGCTGCTGGGCACTTCAAGGCTCATTTTAAAATAAAAGGATGACAGCTCACAAGGCAGAAACTTGCATCTCAGTTCTGCTTGTATATTAATGCTCACGATTCATATCTGAGTAATAACATTATAGTGACTCTTGGATTAAAATCGAGCTTCAGGAGGATTACTGCTCATTCCTGCTTTTCCATACCAATTAACCTCAGCTCTTAGGCAGAAACCTCTGTTCTCTGCATGGGAACAATTCCAAGAGCTACCATGAAAAAGGGATCAGGCTAGCTGCTGAACCACAGGCCACATAACAAGCCCTACTTAACACCTAACATATTTCCAAAGAAAATTAAATCCCTAGACTCTACAGTCTTACATAGTTCTTGCTGAACGTAAATATCACCGGACATATCATGTGTCTGCCATACCCACTGCAACCTGTGGAAGTGTCTTAAAAGTAATCAAAATTGCACTGTCCTTACAGCCCCACTCTCTTTGTCCAGAAGACGAAGACCCCAGCCCCTCTAATTCAGTTGTGCTCCATATCCTTAAGTGAGCATTTTATTATCTACTCACTTTGCTGTGTTAAGAGTAGCTTAGCTTCCCTAACCCTATCATAAAAGCCAGGACAGATCACAACTGCCCTGGAAACACTAACATCACTAACATGTAATTGTAATAGAACACAACAGCTGATTAACATCTGAACAGGAACAGGACAGGAAGCAAAGGACCCGAATCCAATCCCCAGAAGGAATGTTAATGGAGAATAAAAATACCCAGGGGATATTTTGATCAGGAAATGAACACTAGCTTTCTAATGCATATAAAAGCATAGAACCACCTTTAATGGCTTCATCTGAACTTGCACAAGAACCACCTTAGCAAAAGGTCATTTGCCAAGTTACCTTAAGCACTGACAGTTACATCAGGGACTAATGACAGCTTCTCAAGCAGAAGCGCTGACACACCAGAAGCCTGTTTAGTTTGTTCAGCAATTCCATTAGCTTCATCTGTTTAGTTTGTTCAGGGATCCTTTCAACTCTCACAAGGTGGTTTAAGTTGCAAACTTCCAGAGCCTCTTCATCTTTGTACCTTGGGTTTCATATCCTTCCTCATTTCTTAGCTGTGTTGTTTTTTCTTTTAAGATCTTCCATGGGAAGGCTTTTGGAGAATGTTTCTCGGATATTTAAAGAGATGTGTACCAGGCCATTACAAAACAACACACGAAGATGAGGAGAGCTCTCAAAAGTTCCTGAAAGTAACTGTCTGCACCCTGCTAGAAAAAGCTAATCTTGATACTTTAACACCATGTATCTGGCAAAAAGCTGATAGATAACATAAAGGAAATGTGTGAACCATAGCCTTAAATTTTCCCAAACACAAGCTAGGGAATGGCTACAGCAAAGAAACACTTGAAGAGAGAGCAGGTGAAAAGTTCTGTAGAAATCAACATGTAGGATTTCCCTTCTGACCTCTGTCAGCTCCTGTGCTTGGTAGGAGGGGAAGAAAAGGAAACAAAAAAAAATCATAAATTACCTTCCCAGAGCATAAAATGAAAAGGCATTTAATTAGGACAAGCTAGAAACAGTTTAAATTCTTCTACCACTGAGAAGTGGATTCTCAGTCCCTGTAAGTATTCCCTAAAGTCTCAAACAACCCCCAACAATTAATATCAGCAGTCCTCTTGTTTCAGCTTTTGGTTTCAGAAGTTCTGAGGAAACTACAGTCTACAGGTCCTCGGTGTCAGCAACCCAGCCATCCCTCCAACAGAGAATATAGCAATGCCAGATAATGTTCCATTACTGCAACCTATATACTTGCTTCAATATGCTCTCTGAAATATCCCCTCTATGAGTCGCAGTGATGCACAGATGGCTAACACACCATGCAGCATCTACAGAGCCAGACAATAGGGCAGAGCACATTATTTGCATTATTTACTGAGGACAGATGGACAAGTTGTTGCAGTGACCCAGCCCACGGAGCATCTGCAATGCTGAAGAGGTGTTAAGTCCAGCCTTGATGCTTGCAGGTGGTGGCAAAAGCAAATTTCAGGAACTGAAACGGCTGTTTACAGCAGCCAGATTTATTCTGAAATGCTATCGCTACAACTGTGCTTGTGGAGTAATTTATGTGCCAGTTTTGCTCCCACAGAGCCTTCACTCACAAGCAGAAAACACAAAATGTATTGACTGCAGTTATCCTTTTCAACAAAAGAGCACTGGCATCTGTAGTACTTACAGAGTCACTTCTTCCTTGGCTATGGGTTTCTATGTGCAGAAGTCACTATACATACCGAGNTTATAAGAAGGAGTAATTTACTTTAATCAAATACTAAGCCTGATTTATAAGGAAGAGTAATTTACTTTAATCAAATACTATGGCTAAAAATGACCAAGTTGTACAAAGGCTTGCAATGATCAGTCTACCCATCCTCCACCAACATGAACCACAACAGGCTCTTTCATTCCACCATCACATGGCTACAGCCAAACATGACACGCTGTTCAGCAAGTAATAAAAAGAATCAGCTCTTTCCCCAAGGTCTTGTCTACATATACACTGTACTAAATTAAATCGACTTATAAAATAATGTAAAGTGGTATAACCCTCCTAGGTAAATGTTCTTAATTCAGTTTAAGAGCACTTTGTGTTGAATCAGCTAAAGCTAAATAGATAGATACAAGACAAACTGAATTAAGGATGCCTATACAAGAACGCTGCACTAATATAATCACATCTGTTTCTAATCTGATTTAACTTAAATCAGTACAACTTCCCTGCAACGGGAAAATCCTTACCAATATTGAAGTTAACCCTTTTTTTGCCCTTTTCTGCTTCCTAAGAAGGTTTTGCCTTTGATTTTTTTCTTTCAAAAATCCCAGAGTGGTACATCTCTCTTCGACTTAAATGTCAGCTAACCACACTACACAAGATATATTAAGGTATTAAAGGTATTGACACTTATAGGACTTGAACATTTCAGTACTCCTATGCCAACTAAACATCATCATAATGCTCAGATCAGCATGGCATAACATTTTCTCTACTCTCACCAAGCAAGAGGGGAAGGGTGATCACAAATACTTGCATTGTACCCTGCTTTCTATACACCCACTCTGCTGTTGTTTGCTGATGTCCAACATACCTGGAGCAGTTAGGACACGGGGAAGGCAATGTTCCCCACTCTCTCATTCCTAAGGGTATGGCTCACCAACAGCTTATCTTAGCTAACTGGAGTTAGAGCACGTTATCTAACTACCCTTAGGCATGGTCTTACTACTGCCCCTCTTCCACCAAAACATGAAGTTCTCTTGCTAACTGTGGGATAAGCACACATACAGAACAACTCTCAGGGAAAAGATCTAATGTGATACAAATCTACACTTTAAAATTACCTCTAATTTCTCTAGTTCCCACGGCATTTTCCCTTCAAAATATTTTCATCAAAAATAAATTCCAGCAAATCCAAGATTATTGTGAGTTTTTTTCCATTCCTCATTCAGAACTGTTTCAGCTGGCCCTCCTGACTATCAAGATTTAATTTAATTCTTTTGGTACCTTCATCTCTACCTGCTTCTCCAACCATGGCTCTTCAAGCTCATTCCAACCTTCCTCGTATCTGCTCCAGCAATACAACCATCACCTTCTCATCACCACCACCTTCTACTGCCAGCTCTGAGCTACCATTATGCAGAACTAACTTCCTCTACAATGCAACACGTTTTCCACGTTCGGTACAGAAATAGTGAGAATACTCTGAGAGCCCCTTGCACAGAACTAAATCCCTACTGGCTTTCAGAAACTAAATCGTGCCACAGCTCTGAACAATGTGGTGAAGTGTCACTTCTGCTGAATACCAGGAGCAGCCACTAAAACAACAAGAGTTGTAAGTTAATTTTCCTTTTTTTTTTTTTTGGAAAGAGCTATTTTGAAGCCCTGATCACATGGCAACATGGACTGTAAGTATACACGAGAGTTCAGTTGCTAAGGGAACCACACTTACACATTTTCTATTTTACAAGATTCAAATTTCAACTCTCAAAAGGCTGCAGGAAAATTTTCACAATAAACTGTATTGGTCTTGGGTCTCGGATTCACACTGGTAGCCTCCTGTAATTATAAGGTTATGTGGCCCCGCACCAACTCTAGGATTCATGCTCACCCTCACCATCCATACATGCAGAGATGAGGGCAGGAATTATTTCCATTCCCTAAGTAAAGAAATTGAGGCACTAGGAGAAAAAAACAGCTCTGTGCACTGGTTGTGCATGAAATTCCATGTAAAAGAAAAATAGCCTCAGCTGTTACAAGAAATGAATTGCAGGAAAATTCAGCAAGACACAGCCTTAGGAGTGATTTGGGATAGAAAAGAGAAGGAAAATGTGCATGAGCTAAACACCTACCTGACAGCAATTGTGCCGAATAGCCTGCAATTCTTTGTAAGTACAAATAAAGGAGCAACCATCATCCAGTAGAAGGAGAACAATATTTGTACTATACTCAATTCTCTCTGCTGCTCGGGTTTAATCTCAGAAAGAATCGTTTTGGTTTAATTAGCTTTTCCCTAGCAGATGGTCAGATGTGAGAGGCAGAGAATGGTACAGGCTTAACTGTTGGGTGATTGTGCAGCTGCATCTGTAGCTCAACAGTTAACCGTGTCCAGGAGTCCAGCTGTAGTTTGCACGACAAAGTCCCTCTCTGCCATTAGCCAAATGTCAGCTTCGTCTTTCTCCAGATTATGTATCAGTCAGAGGCACTACCCAAAGGCAGGCAAACAACTAACATGCAGTCTCACCATCATCCCCTTTCTTAGGGAAAACCCTTAAACCTTAATCAACTGAAAGTCCCTCTTTCTTTGGTGACAGAAGCACATTCAGAAGTATTGCCATGGAAACTTGAGCCATCCTCTGTGCTATTCATCAGAGATCTAGCCCAGAAATATTTTATGATCCCTACAGTGCTGAATACAGGGAGCAGACAGTAAGATGAAGTAAAATTACAGACTCTAGTACTGTGCGAGGATAGCAGTGGGTCATTCTTCAACCAAGCCACTGATTCTCACTGCACCTACAATGAGCAACGGCTCCTTATAAGCTGGCAGGGAAAAGCAGCATAACACTGACAGATACAGAAATGTGTTAGAGGAGTAAAACTATCCAGCCAAAGGGATAAAAAAGGAGAAAGGGGTTCACAGTATTTTCCCAAAGCCAATCACATCCTACCACTTTCACTTCCCAGAGGTTATGAGTGATGTTGCTACTGAGTCCTTTGCCAAGCAGGATTGCTACCAGGCACAGACGCCTCCCGCTTAACCTAAGTCACAGCCATTGCCTACTCTGGAGACTACAGCGAGTATTCCCCATTGACTTCCACTCAGCTTTTGCACCTTGTGGTGGAGAATGAGCACCCACACCTACACACTGGCAGTAGTCACCTCAACATGCCACAAAAGCTGAACAAGGAAAGGAGACCACTTTCAAAAACATGCTTTGGGTCTAGCAGATTCACAGCCTGAGCCAAGGGCAGGAACAGACACAAAACTTGTCTCAACTCTGTAAACAATAAAGCAGCATGGCTCCTGAAGCAAAAAGTAATTCTGGAGCATCTTCTCTCTTTTTTTTTTGTGTGCTCCTGTAGTTAACCTGCCTCAGTTTGCACCATTTAGGGTTTTTTTGGTTGTTGGTTTTGGTTTGTGTTTTTTTTTTCCACCACTGAACTGCCGAGAGAGTTCATGTTGAGATTTCAGTCATAGAAGTACAATACAGTTTAATCCAGCTTAGGAAAAACAAACAGATCCACCTGCCCATCTTTCACTGGTGACCTGTATAAAGCACTCAGCTGACTATGGCTCTTCTCTCCCCAATCACCTGGACTACAGTCAGTCCTTTTAACAGCATGATCCTAATTGAAGTAGAGGGAACCCACAAGTTCACCCCTGCCCTACAGGTTGTATATGAGGAGGCTGCCTGCCACCAGCAGTCACAGGCTGCACTGTACCTTCTAGGTTCACCTTCCTCCTTTGGGGGGAATAACTACAGACGCCCCACCTGAGACTAAGGAGGGCTGCTTCAGCTCTTGCCTCAGACAGAACCATAGCTCTCATCAACCATCTCATCCACTTTTGTCATCATTGCTAACACCACTGTTTTTCTTCAGCTGGAACTAATAATGAGCATAAATTGTCTCAAGGGGCAAATGCAGCAAAGGCCCATTACTTTAGTTGTACCACAAGGTCAGCTTGTCCAAACTAGCACTACATATCCTGCCCGGCATTGTTTCGTAAAACTGAAATGCTGTTATCCTTTGGGATAGTGTTAAGCCCTTCGATTATTCTGAGGTTGAGGAAAAACATCTCCCTTTTAGCAGTGAAGACAAGCTCTTCACCTCCACAGGGCTTTTCCCTCTAGACCCCTATGTAAGCGAGCTCCATGCAGTTCTTCAGAGAACAAGCCGGGAATGAGAGAGAGTCGAGCTGCAAGTGAAGACACTGCTCCTCAAAGGTGCTCTATTGAGAGCAAAGGATGAGTGGCCCCAGATATCCTAAAGAAAGCAAGTCATTCTGTTCCAGGTACCTTTCTGGGGTTTTGTTTGGCCCAGTGTCACACTAAACCTGTCAAAGAGCTAGCAGCTCTCTGCTCATCTAAGGGCAAAGACCATGGACAAATGCCAGAGTATTGCCAGGCAGATGTTACAAAGATAAGATGTTTGTCCAGTGCCGACAGCAAGCTGTTCGCTCCCGCCTTCAGCTTCATGCAGCTGCATGAGCTCTGCTCTGCAGAGTCTGTGACTCCGGTCTAAGGAATGCCTCAACTGGAGAAACGCCACATCTGCTGCCAGCTCAAGGTAGCAGACCAATTCCCAACTTAACCGTCCAGCCGTAGCACTGCTTTCTGCTCCCTGTCCCACCAGGGGGAGATCTAACTATTTGGTGAAGGTTACTGCTCTAGCCAGAGGAGCACATCTCCCAGATAACAGTGTTTGGGACTGGACACCGAAGCACAGAAATCTGGATTCCTACACAGTCCTGAAGGTCAGCAGGGAAGCCAAAACACAGAACCAGTCACTTTATCTCCACAACTTATTAAAACTCACTGAGAAGAAAGAAAAACACCAAGAATGAGCCCTCCTTCCTCCTTAGCCAACGTCACACATGTTTCATTCTGACTCCCTTTCCAGTAATCAGAAAGTGACAGCAGAAGCAGCATTCAATCCTAAACAAGACCTGCATTTTTGCAGCTGTAGCCTATATTGCATGACAAAGCTGAAACACCCAATGATGATATGCATTTAAATGTTCAATCAATAATATTCCATATAACCCACTTTTAGTCTTACTTATATTTTGCTACACCTCATACTGCCACAGGGCATATTGTTCAGTTTGGTACTGCAGAACAGAGGAAGGAAAACAAAGATTTAGGCAACACTTTCTTGCCAACACCCAAGCCTTAAAAAAGCCAGGTATGGAGTCAGTGGTAACCAGTTTGAAGTAAAACGCACAGTTTATATGCAATCAAGAGACAA
This sequence comes from Jacana jacana, assembly GCA_013400555.1. Taxonomy (NCBI): domain Eukaryota; kingdom Metazoa; phylum Chordata; class Aves; order Charadriiformes; family Jacanidae; genus Jacana; species Jacana jacana. The sequence goes on along the minus strand of VZTM01002802.1, from coordinate 144,588 downwards.
GAGCCGGATGTGAATAAGTTTCCAACTGTTCCACCATGTTAAGAGTCTTCTGCAACAGGTAACATTCCTCTAATCACCTATCATCCAAATCCTGCTTTGAAAAGTGATACATCCTTCTCAAGGGAGGGTGGCATGGACCAGTCTGATAACAGTAGCTCTGCAACAACTCTCCCAGAGACTCTGGCAACACCTAAAAAGCAGAAACTCTGCTATAATGCCAGAGCACTTCTGAGAGCTAATTCTTCCATGCCTGCTACGCTCTAAGGATGGCAGTAGGGAGGTCTTCTGCAGAAGACTAACTTTAATATGGAAATGACTGGCAGGTCACAGAATTTCAGGCAAGTAGAAATTGCCAGAAAGGAACCTGCAAGTCCCAAAGATCAAAGCAAACTGGGTAATGAACTTGAACAGCCCAGGGCTTACCCAGGACACAGAAGATGCTCTGTTGTTCTTTCCACAAGCCTTGCCCATGGGCTGCCCATAATGACACTGCCAAAAGGGGTCACAGTTCCTTGTGCCAAGCAAATTAAAGGCTTACATAAGAGGACAAGGATGGCTTGACATCCATAGAAAACTAGTGACCATTTCTCACAGACATCATGTCAAGGATCCCAGAATAATGCACTCACATTCTGATCTGCCCTCCCTCACCAAACTTTCAGTCCTCATCTCCTGAGGCACCAGCCAGAAAAAAAAAAAAGAAGCTTTTCCAGAAGCTGGAGCAGTTCAGCAGCAGTGTAAGAACATTTACCCAAGCACTCTTGCACAGGTTAAATCCTAGAGTCATTCCATCTCCAGGCAGACATCTCATTCACAGAGCAGAGTTTGATGGCATGAGCCACTCAATCGTCTACTGATTGCCAAGAGCACACAGGCTGCAGGGGGGACGAGCCAACCTTAATTGGCCTTATCAGTGTAAATTAAACCCTACAACACACCCAAGCAAACAGCCAGTCCCTTTTCAGGAGCAGGCATGAGTTATTTTGCTGCAGCTATAAAGGAAACATTGCTGCTAGGACATGCCCCTGGAGTGACTGTGCCGCTCAGCTCTCCCGCTGCATTCCTGGGGTTGTTTAGCATGGACTCGGCTCCAGCCACAAGCAAGAAGTCTGAACCCTGAATGCCATCTGCAAACACAGCCAGACTCCACCTCCTGCATGCCTGCAGGCCACCAGGTGTGGCCAGGAATGGCACAAGCTACAAGCTAAACACACCTTTGATGTGGAGCTGAAAGCACGTAGCCAGGGGGCATGAACAGCACGCGCCGCCCGCCGCCGTGCTGACTCCCAGTGCAGGAATGTGGCTGCAACCACAGGCCAACAAGGCAAACACATTGCATTCCTCACCAGGCGGGGAAGGAAAACAAGCAGCAAGCCCGCACACCCACCGGGCTGACACCCGCCACGTTCCCCACACATGCCAGCTCCGCCACTGCCAGGACCCCAACAACAGCTTCAAACGCATCTCTGGGAGAGTCCCCGAGTTTTCCAAGCAACTTCTCAAGCCACTGGGCAAGAGAAACAGAGCAAGACGGGAGAGTTATCAACTGGGCACACAAGCTACAGAGAGGTGAGGAGCCACCACCAGGGCTGGAAAGTAATCACATTCCAGGGCAGGAGCAGAGAGGTCTGCACAGTAGCCTAGAAAGGGAATTTCCCTATTTATTTTTTTTTTCTTTAAGATAAAGGGGTGAACGTAACACAGCCTTGATGAGCTAAGAGGGCAGACCTGAACAGGAAGCTGACCTTGGGCATCAAGAATGCTTAGAAGGATCCACCTTATGTCAAGGCAGCTTCTCTGAGTCGCGGGTACTCATGACCCAACTTTTGTAAACACAGTCCCCACTGCCCACAGAAACAGATCTGATGGTCATTGTACATTATCCTCCCCTTACAGCACTTACACCTGGTCACTTGCATGAGCAAGACAAGACACTTGATGTACAAAAGCCCAAGATATCAGATAATCTCTTGTCACAGCATCTTACTATTTCAGAATCACAAGTAGACCCTATGTTCTAGTCAGAAAAACCACTGCTCCTCCTTCATGTGGCATTGCTACAAATCCCAAAGCTTTCCAAAGAAGTCACGGCTCCCAAATACAAAGTTACTCTGAAGGGAAAAAGGTGAGGAGACATCAGGAGTTGAAGCTGTCAGCAGTGTTTGCAAGTTTGTGAAAGTAAGGCTGTATTTTGAGCCCCAGGTCCTGAATCTGCACTTACTTTGTCTAATACAATTAAACATCAACCCACTCTTGAAAACTCATTGCCCAGTGCTAAGGGCCAACTGTGAGACTTAATAGCCAGTGTTCACTCAGTGCCAAGCAAGAAAGCCAACGTTCTCATGAGCACTGTAGCAAAAATATCTCTCACTCGAATTTACTCCAATATCCCAAAGGCTGCCAAAAAAAGAGCTTCTATCTGCTGTGCTTCACAGAGTAGGTCCTGAACTTGAGCAAAGCACAGGGACATCAGAAAGGAGCAGGATTTAATTAGGCTGTAATGACAGAAACTCTTTAACACAAGCGGATATGGCAGAATATCTTCTCCCTTCTAATTTCCAAGATGCAAAGGAGGGAGCCCTATGCTGTCACTCCACAAAAGGCTGTCAGCAAATTCAAAGAGCACCAGTGAAGGGTTGAAACATTGTAGTCTCTGGGGAACCTGGAAGGGGAAAGGTCAACTAGCCACAAGCTCCAGGATCATCTTGATTCATCTATGAAGCTGCCAGAGCAGGGATGGTTTATAAGGCTGTGGCCCGGTTGCTCTACACCCCGCATGTGCATTTCAAGGCCCTTACCGAGGCGAACAGCCTGGTATAGGGTGACAGGAACAGAGCAGACGAAGCCCAGTAGACTTTCCCATGCCTGTTAGAATTCAAGGCCTCAAGCTACCTATTCTCTTCCAAGCCAGTAAGGCAGGCTGCTGCCGTAGCTCCAGTACTTGGAAGAAAGAGGCATGAAAGGCCAAATTTACCAATAGATTTATATCCAAAGATATAAATAGAAGCCTGGCAGGATTTACAAAAGCACCCAAACAGATCAGGTCTTTAAATCACCACATGCGGGAAAAAGGGCTTCTCCACTTCTAACCACTCCATACCTCTCCAACCCCAGCCACCACAAGAAAACCCATTCCATAGAGGACGGAAGCTCCTGATGCTCTGCAGGTTGCCAAGGGCCATCCCTGTGCAATCCACTTTGACGGTGACGGCACCCAAACTCCCACAAGTCTCAACAGTGCAACCTGCAATGGCTGCAGCTCTCGCAGAATGTAGGTCTGCCTGTTTCCCAGAATAGGAGCTGCCTCTTCAGCCTCTCCCCAACCTTCCCCCACTACATCTTTATTTTTCACAGACTCAATACCGTTTCAAGGTACAACCCTCATCCTGCCACCGGTGGGCGGGTGAGTGGGGGAAAGGGGCCCTTTATAATTGTAGTGTTGCAATCTGCCAGCCCGGCCAGGCGGCCTGTTCCCGCCTGCACTGTATTAAATACCTTATAACTGATTACACCCCCATGGGGCATGATTAGCAGCCTTCAGAGAACAAAGTCTACTTTCATAAGAATAAGAACAGACACGTACTGCTAACCTACTACACAGCTGGGCAGGTGAGGAAAGAGGGGAAAATAAGCGGGGGGAGGGAGAGGAGTTAACTGTACTGCTAACTCTGTTCTTTCCTTCCCTCCCCTATCCCTGCGTCTCCGAGCTGAGATTTCCACTGCCCTGAGTTGTTCCCTTCAGACATACCCGAGAAGATTCAGGTAACGTAAGCTCATAAACAAACTGCTGCTTGTGGAAGTCAGGCAAAGTCCTAACCTGGAGAGGTAAGGCCCTGAGGCAAGCAGATTGAGCTTTGCCCTCGGTGACAGAAATTCCTTCACACCAGTTCCCGGAAAAGGGAAGGGTGAATTCCAACGGCAGCATCAAAAACAAGGAAAAGGAGGGAAAGCTAGAAATATGATCATAAACCCACGCCCCTCTCTAACCTCTCTATGTATCTGGAAAGTCTATGTAAATAAGAGCAAAGCATCTAATTCAATCTGGAGGTTAAAAGCTCCCCAAAGTCAGGTGATTTACCTTTTTCCTTGTGGGAGAGAGGAGGCAGCAAACAGGAGGAAAACCCTCTCCATCTGAAATAGATAATAAGGATCCCCAAACATACACAGTCCATACGCATTGCCCCAACAAAGCAGCAGCCTGATGGAAACTTAGCCAATCTGATGTGAAATGACCTACCACTCATTAACAGGTGCCTTCCAAATCTCAAGTGCCCACACAAACAGCCACAAACCATTATTTGGTACTATCTGGCCTCCATCTCAGCAAAGCAGAAAGAATCAAATAGACTGCACAGCTTTTCACCAAAAGGAATAAGAAAAATGGAGGCAACTCCAAGGCTCAAGCAAGCCTAGGATGAGCCCTTTCCCTGCTCTCCCCAAAACCATCAAAGAGGAGAGCAGAGCTGGAAGCTCAAGGAAAATGGTCTTATTTCAGACGGATGCCTGTGCACCAGCTTCAACAAAGTAAGAACCACCCTTCTAAATGTGTCATTTTGGAAACAAATCACCTGCTTTACCCAGAGCACACTGGCTTTGCCCATGGCCTCATGGATGCTCATGGTACAGTCCAGAAGCACCTGCGTTCAGCTGATACATCTAGAAAGGGGCATCTTGCTGACACATTCCACCCAGACTCTTACCCAACCCACCCAAGAAAGGATCCATTGATGGAGACATCAACCCAGCTAAAAAATCTGCTTGCATATGCTTTACTCAGCAGCTGACCCTTTAGCCAGCCCATAAGGAGTTATTTGAACTGCATTGTCTAGTCTATTTTGTACAACATGATCTGCATATTCTCTTTATTACAGAAAGACCTGAAGGCACCAACTGACTTTAGGCTCTGATGTCCTCAGCATTGATGTAAAAGCATCAATACATTTAGAGTTATCAAACAGACCATGCTTCCAGGGTTTGGACAAATGGGAGGTTTCACCATAAAAACAAGTTAGTCATCAGAAGCTCCTAGAGGTAATTTAAATTATCACAGCCAGCACAAAAATAGTTTTACTTTGGGAGTTGAAGTTGTAAAGCTGCAATAAATCCAAGTAACACAGGAAAACTTTTTATAAAAGCTGAAAATTAGTTGTGAAACTCTGGACGGCCTTGTATATAATTTGATTCTGCTTCCATGGACTAGCAAAAGGGAAACCACTCTTCATGCTGTCAAAAAAAAAAACCCCAAAACTTAATCACCCTGCAGCTCCCAGGAGACAGAAGTAGCCTGCTGACATTTTGTGTGTGTATATATATGTTAAATATATAGAAATAATAAAACTATAAATAAAATTTGTAAAAAGTCCACGCAACTAACAATGAATTGTTCAATCCCCCATCGTGCTGGGCAGCTATCAATCAATCAGGCATCTGAGTTCAAAGTGAAGCACTGCAATCCAATGCTCTCCCCTGGCTACTGTACCCTCAACAGCTACCCCGCGCCCATTCCCAGAGTAAACTGCCTTTCGCTGCAGAGAAGCACTCCTGCTATTCTGATACCGGCATCCACCACCAAGGCAGGAGACCCTAATTTAGCCCCGCACGGGCCTTCTGCAAACTGCTAATCCCCAACACACAGCTGTTTTTCAAATGTATGGGCATGAGCAAACCGTAAACGATTTATGGCGCGTGGCAGGAAGACTCCTGGCTCCCTGCGTAGGCGGGGTTTTGGGACAAGATCATGCTTGGACTAATGTTTATATTGCAAGTTGTCAGTTGGGTAGTAAATCATCTCTGGAGCTGCACAGTAATACAGCTCTCCCCATCCAGCCAGAGCCTTCACGACACTGAATCCTGTTATAGCTGTTTCAGATATACCTGGGGACCTATTTACGAAGGCAGCATCTAATCAAGGAAAAACGGATACACCCAGAAGTAGACTCTACAGAAAATGTGCAGCCCAGCATGGGTGACTTGATTTCAGGAATCAATCCAAGCTGGTGAAAGAAGCTTCCCAAAAATGACACTCCGTACCACTACTAGAAGAAATGGTATTGAGCACCTACACAGGCACCTACTAACAGTGCTTACTGCTAGCAAAGTGCAGGTACCTGAGAAAATCCTTCTGAGCAAGGTTTTCCTAGTATTTACATACACAGTGCAAGCAATGCTTAGAAATTCAATACTAAAAACATCAAGAAATATATTTCACATAACTCAGTGGATTTTTGCTCAGAAAAATGAAACCACTTCTAGATATGATGTGAACTAGAAGTCCATTCTCAAGAAAGATTACTTAAAACATCTCTGATTTAAAACAAATATTCTGACATTTTCCATTATTTTCTTTTCCTCCACTTGAAAGGGCTGTGCACACGGTACATGGGGCACCTATCTCCCAAAGGAAAAGGAAGGGGAAAGAGTGCTCAATAAGGAAAAAACAATAAATAAAAACACACAAGAAAAAAGAGAACAGTAGAATTAACTGCAATCACTTCTCGGTTATGTGAGAAAGACCAGATTTCAAGTCATCTCCCTAGAATATTTTTAATCTTCCCATTAGGCAGCAGTGGAGTCCTCACTCACGAACAGCAAAGCTGCAGCACAACATCTGATTTAGGAGACAATGAAGCAAGGCGTGTTTGGGACTTACACAGAGCTCGTGCAGCAAGATGACATACCCAGGTATGCAGTTACCCTGAGTGGCATATGCTAAAATAACGGTCAAAAACCTTACTGCCAAAATGATCATCTAATTATTATCATGGGAAAATAACACATTCTTCTGAAACCAATGCTATAAAGTAAAATTTGCCTAAGGCTTTTTATAAGCCTAAGTGTAATTTCCCAATAGTTAGAAAACCTACTTCATCTGTCCCTTTTGACTTCAGAACCATTCACGCATGAGTGTTACATTAATGTGGCTGGACAACTGAGACTTTACACACAGGATAAGAAAATCCAGTTATGATTCCTACAACATTGCCAAAGGCAGCTTTATCACAGAGCCAAAATATAAATAGAGAACTCAGACACAGTAGTCACTGTAGGACTCTTAGTTTTGAATTTCCTGACCCCTACAAATCAGAAATTTAAACCAATTTTCTCTTGCCACTAGCAGCAGGTCAGATCTGCTGTGCTTAAAAACCAGCCTAACCCTTGCAGAAAACCTTACTTTCCAGTCCTGAACCATTAGACTTTCTCAGCATCACAAAGCTTCTGTGAAAGCCAATAACCCTTTACTCACAGCTGCTACACCTGCCACAAAAGGGTTACGTTGTGCCTTAAAGCTCATGTTGTTCCCCAGACAGCCCATAGAGAGGATATCCACACAGGAATCTCAAGGTTTGCATGACCTGCTCCTAGCTCTGAAAACCCCTCCATGCTCTCTTTTCTTTAGGAGTTCCCCTTGTGTTTAGGCAAACACTACTAACACCTTTTTACACCTACCTCCATACCGCTGCCACTTACTTTTATTAACCTATCCATCAAACCAAATCTATGCCTACTTGACCAAGCAGCACTGATGGTTCTCTCGATCCTCAACACAGATTGGACGTGAACACAGGACACAGACCGTGTCTTCCCAGCTAGTACACTGAGGCTCATGTTACACCATACCGGATCTCACTGGAACAGCCGTAAAGCCCTTCCTTTCAGCCACCTTCCAGACCAAAGTCCACTACAAGACTGCAATGTGGACAGGCCAAACTCCACACATTCTTTTCCCTCTTACAAGCAAAGAGAAGAAGCCCAAAGCACTTTGCCTGACCACTTGGTGTGAAGAGACAATACTTTCATATCTTCTTGAACAAGACAGTCCTCATTTATGGGCTGTACTATCTGTCCAAGGACTCTGCTCTCCACCAGTTTAAATTCCTCAAGTACCAGGCCTAATCAGAGCAACTGGAGTGCTTTGTGGGCTTGTATTTTGGTTGTTGGTGGTTTTTTTCCTTCTGTAGTTAGCACAAAAAAAGAAAGGCTAGTGGGTAACCTAACGTAGCAAATAAGTGTGATTCAATACCATGCCTCTAACACAGGCCAACACAAATTGGGTTTAGAAGACAAAGCAAGAATCCCAAGTAGACAGTTATGGAACAAACTGCCCTTTCTTCAAACCTTTACCTGTTAGAGATTGGGTTATGCCTGAAAAATACACCTTCTAAACCAAGTTCTTTCACTAAAGCAAGTCTGAACATTTCCACTCACAAGTGCTTGATCTTTTCTGAATCCTGCTCAGCTCTTAGCCTCAGTGCTATTATGTGGTAGCGAATTTCCACAGATTAGACATCATGTGAAAATATTTTTAAATCATTATTCAGTTTGATGCCTATCAGTTTCACTGAATTGCATTCACCTCAACTGAAGAATACATTCCAGCTCCTTCACCCCTGCACAGCAGTCTTCCTCAGACTTGGCACCCAGCATGGTTAAAAAGCAGAGGAAAACTGAGCCCACCCAAGTGATGCTTATCCTGCATTCCAACCATTGCAATGCTATTCTCACACTCCTCCTACAGGGCCTTCCACGCCATTTCCTTCCTAAGCCCAGCTCCCAGGAGGACACTCCGGAGAGGGTGACTCACGTCATTTCAAATATGAGACAGCCTGCAAGCTGCTGCTCTTGGCCCTCCCTGTCTGAGCATATTAGCAGTAAGACCATGCACGAACATCCTGACAATAGAAAGAAAAATTTCTGAGTCCGGAAGAAATACCGGGGTGAAAAAAGAGAAGGGATTCATTTAAGTCAAAAGGATTCCGCCAGACAAAGCTTTACAAGCCATGGAAACAAGCAAACACCTCCTGGAAAGAGAAGAAAAAGGGGTCTCAGAGTGCCCACTTGTCTTAAGCAAGGCAGGGCCTGAACTTGCACTCCACAGCAATTTTACCATGCTACAGAATACACAAGACAGTGGATCAGCACTTGGATCTGCTTCATTTTGGAGTCATGGCTTGGAGCATCCTTTTCATCTCTCCTCCATCAAGCTTTACTAAAGCATTCAAGACCATGGCATCCAGGCTTCTTATAGACACTTATGGACTCTTCCTCAAATCCCCAGTAAGATGGCCATTGATCTTATTTTGCAACCAAAGAATGAAGAGCGAGAAACACTAATGATCTGAACACGTTCACGCAATGAATCTGTGGCAGAAATTAGGCATCCTACATTGCAGTTCAGAATTCTGACTGCAAGGTCATCCTTCCCCTCCAACCAGCTGTAAAAGCACTTCAAATTTAAAAATGTTCTTCCTACTACAGATACAGACCTAGCCAATCTAGATCTAAGGAAAAGCCCTCAGGTAGGGAGCTGGCAGGGAAACAGGTGAACAATTTCATGCCCCAAGGCATTAACCCTGTTTGCACACAATACCCACACAGTTCCTTTGCAGTCCTGTGTAAAATGAATTTCCCAGAGGATCATATTTACCCAGTTACCGGTCACTTGAAATTCACACGGCTTAGCACAAGTACCCCAAGCACGCACTCTCTCCGTAGCTCAAGGTGTCATACACAAAGGGGATATTTTCCCAACCAAAGCCTTCAAGCAAGGGGATGAACGTACCCAGCTTCAGGGCATTAAATTTACTTACAAAGCATCAAACAAGTTGAACAGCAAAGAAAACCTGCACTATAGTGGCAATTCCAGTTCCTGACAACCCCAGTCAAAAGACTAGAGATGAGTCAAAAGGGTATCAAGCCAGATCCTCATTTCTTAGTAGAGGACTCCTGCCCTCAAGCTCTATCCCATGCAGACTCATTTGAGGCCTCTACATGTCGTATTTCTCCCAGCAACATGAAAGGCAGAGGGTTATTAGCCACTAGTACATTATTTTTGTCACACTAAAGGCTAGGTCCTCACTAACAAGGACACAACATGGTAAATATGTTATGATCTACCCTCCAGAATTATTTCTCAGGACTAGACTGTAGATGTGGTGATGCATGGAAATCACACCGAGTCCAGTTTTGGTGGAACCTCCATCAAAACATAGCAGACATTTTAACAGGTTAGGGAGCTCGCTCACCTTCAGAAAAATCATCAGCCTCCAGGACACACAAACATCAGTACTCCTCTACTTTGCTGCTGCTCAAACAGCTTGGCTTGCTTCATCTTTTTAATAAAAAAGCATAAAAGCATTTTATATGTCACACCAACTGCCACTCATCTTTTCTCCAAGCCAGCTCTGCTACGTTCACACCAACATATTGACCAAAAGTCTCTTGTCCTATCTGCTTTCATTTATCCTGCTCTGGGACAAAAAGGGGGCAGACCTGCAAAGGACTATACCTCTTTCAAAGCCGTAGTCTATTTCCCCTACCCACTACACCGCATGCTTAGACGGCATGATGGCATAGATAAGAATTCAGGGTTTGAAAGCTGTAATGCAAGTGACTCAGCAGCAGCTAACAAACTGCTTGAACCAGACTGGAAAAGAATGCAAGGTCATCTTTGGTTTAGAGAGCTGCTTTGAGGAGGCAACAGGTCTTGGCATGAAACTCATCCCTCCTGACCCAATGCCTTGTTAATATTAAAGATGAAGATCGCCACGGGCTGTACTTTGGAACTCTGCTGTCCCTGCTAAAATACATTCCCATGATTTCAAGAGCACTGGGTGCCTAGAGAGGAATGGAGAGCCAAAAGCTTCTGACACTACAACTAAGACCTGCTAGCTTAAATGCTGATTTACCATCCACAAGCTGAAACATACTGTATGCAAAGCACCGTTGAGATACATATGCTTTTTGCGTGATTCACCAAGAAGTGCAGAAAAGAGAAAGGAGTTGTACTAAAAGCAATTTGAGAAGTAACTGAAAGGTATGAACAACTCAAAGGACCAAGTTGCTGGGTACCAAACAGCTGTGCCTCTAAACTGGATTTCAACAGTGAGGTCAGGAGAGGACAGAAAGGCCAGCAGTACACCTGCACCACCCATCACGTGATCAGTTAAAACACAGGTGGAAAAAACATTGCAGTGGAAGAAACAATCTAATGGAACAGAGGATCGATAGAATTACCTAACTTTGGCATCACAATTATTGCAGGAGCAGGATCATCAGAAAGGATTTCATTGGAATACTGACCAGGTAGACCTCTTGCGATTACACAGAGAACACAGCTACTTCAGCACTGACAGAACAGACTTGAGACTACTTCTCTGGATGGCATGTAAAGAGCACTGGCTTGCATCTTTAATTGAGCTTTTCTTCCCAGGGGCTCTTACTGAATTGTTCAGGGTCATTCCCATTTCATTGACACCCCTGGCATCTCAATTCAGGCAACACAAGCCTCCTATGATGCAGAGAAACCAGAGTGAGCGACAGGTTTTCAGGTATGTTGTTCGCATAGTCTCAAAAAATTCAAGTAGTGGGACCAAAAGAACACAGTCTGACTCAGCATCAGCTCATTCCTGGCTTTCTTACCTGCTGTCTGATGCTTCAACAACAATTCATTGCTTCCTCTTACGTAGTCCTTTTATCCCAGCTCCTTCTCTGAATCTGTAAAACAGAGATGCAAACCTCTGAAAAGCTTTCTCTGGGACAGAACTACCTATATTTGATGGACGATTCTTTTCAGTGGACAATCTCCACCTGACATCTCTCAGATCAAGGTCATTCTCAGCCTTGCCAGGCTTGCATATCATCTGCACACCCTGATGCCTACTAATGCAATTTCCTGCCCATCTAAAAATCCATTTATTAGCACTCAGTCCTTTACTCTGCTCCATGCTGTGTGCCCAAGTGCAGAGCCAGATGCAGTTCAGTATTTACTGTTCACCTCCTTTTCCTTCAAGTCTTCCCATGTTCCCAGGAGCTGCTCACTACTTCAATAGTAGGAAGCATCCCTTGTACTAGAGAGGGTGTCCAAGTTAGTACCGACTTTCCCATTCCCTGCTGCCCGCTTTGGCACCAGTGGAGTACTGCTCCCTCCCTTCCAACTCTCACTGTCAATCATACTCATTCTTTAACAGGCATGCTGGCCCAGACTTGTTCCACTTTGCAGCTCCTACTCCAGCAACGCTCCTTGTACAGGTGCTGCTTTCTCATCCCCCACACCATCTACCTCTCCATCACCCAGTCAATTCTACACCACCCTCTGCGGGCCCAGTTCGGCCTGATGCTTTTGTGCCTACTCTGCTCCCTGCCACAGGTCTCACCCGATTAGGGAGAGGTCCCTAATGCCCCAATTGTGGAGGCGGTGGCCACACCACCCTCCCCCACGGGAACAGCCCCTTCCCCGGGGCCGAGGCTGTGGCCCTACCACCCTCCCGCACCCAGTCCCCACCTGACGCTCGCCCCGCCCGCCTGACTCCCGCGGTGTGACCCACCGGGACTCGCTGTCCTCGGGGGACTCCGACACCTCCCCCCGGTCCCGGGCCACACACGGGGACAGAGAAAGCCCCCCCACGCCGCGGGG
>VZTM01002802.1:120831-132171 GCA_013400555.1 Jacana jacana | reverse complement strand
AGCGGAGCCAAGTGCCCGCGGGGGGGGCGGGGATGGGGATGGGGATGGGGATGGGGAGGGTGCCTTCCCCTACGGGGGGTCGAGGCGGTCTGGCCCGTGTGCCTTCTCTGCACCAAAAGAGGGCGAGGGAGGTGATTCCGCCCCTCCGCTCAGCTCTGGTGATACCCCACCTGGAGTTCTGCGTCCAGCTCTGGGGCTGCCTTCATAAGGATGATGGACCTGTTAGAGCTGGTCCAGAGGAGGCCACGAAGATGATCAGAGGGGCTGGAGCAGGTCTCCCGTGGGGAGAGGCTGAGAGAGTTGGGGTCGTTCAGCCTGGAGAAGAGAAGGCTCTGGAGAGACCCTACAGCAGCCTGGAGAGGAGATGGCTGTAGAGTGACCCTACAGCAGCCTTCCGGTGCCTAAACAGGGCTTATAAGAAAGTTGAGGGCAGATTTTTTTAATAGGTCCTGTAGCAGTAGGACAAGGGGTAACAGTTTTAATGTGCAAGAGGGTAGATTTAGGCTAGGTATAAGGAAGACTTTTACAATGAAGGTGGTGAGAACAAGCTAACCAGTGAGGTGTAGATGCTCCCTGCCTGGACATATTCAAGGCCTGGGTAGATGAGGCTCTGAGCAACCTGATCTAGTTGAAGATGTCCCTACTCATTGCAGGGGCTTGGACTAGGTGACCTTTAAAGGTCCCTTCCAACCTGTCATGGTCTAACTCCAACTGCTTTCTCGCTGCTCCCTAGTTGGGATGGGTGAGAGAATAGGAAGAGTATAAGTGAGAATAAACTCATGGGTTGAGTTGAAAACCATGTAATAGGTAGAGCAAAAGCCACACATGCAAGCAAAGCAAACCAAGGAATTAGTTCCCTGTGTTCAGCCATCTCCAGGAAAGCAGGGTTCCATCACACATAACAATTACATGGGAAGACAAATGCTTAACACTGAATGCTGTCCTCTTCCTTCTTCTTCGCCCATGCCTTTTGCTGCATGACTCTTGGCAGAGGCCTTTCACCTGGCTGGGGAACGATGCAGAAACTGCCCCTGCTCCTGCCTCTGCGTTTGCTTCTGGAGACTCCAACAGATCAGCCAGGCTGCAGCCCTTGGTCACCTCCTACACTACTTTCAAGGTTACACAGTTGTTCCATATCAGACCAGACCCTGAAAAACTCAACCTCTGAGCTGATGAAGATGACAGAAAAACAATAGTATAGACTGGTTACAGCAATTAGAACCTGTGGATGCACTCAGGACACCACAGTGGGCTCACAGTAACTGCAGGACCTCTTCAGGTCTTTGCCAGCCAGGACAGTTCACCAGGAGACAGTGTCCAGGATCAGCTCCTTTCCCTTGTTATGTTCCTCAGTCCCTGAGAAACACCCTGGCACACTGAGGCATATTACTGTCCCTAGGGAAGTATTACCCCATCTGTGAGGCCAGGTGAAGGAGGAGGAAGAGGGAGACAGCAGTGAATGGATAAATCCAATAAACACTCCAAGGACAACTTCTTGCTTCTTAAAGGAGAGGAGCTGAGGACAGTGTGTACCAGTCAAAGGTGGACCAGTCAAACCTGAATACAACCTGAATATGCGCTTTGGTCTTTAATTACTAAATTATCCACTCTATTATTCTGGCATCGGGAATTCAACAAGTTAATACATTTAAATTTTTAACCAAATCACCCCATTTGTGTGAACTCTGAGCTCACATGGGTACTTTGCCTGTTGCCTCTCATGCCTGGTGCATAGTCTTACTCACCCTCTGCCCCTCCTTTCCTATTGTAGTTTCTTTTACAAACATCTCCTGAGTTATTCACGTGGTAAATAATGGGGGAAATTTGCACAGTCAAGAAAAGTCCTGATGATATTTGGAAGACGTTCCCCAGTGTGCTACATTTACGAAGCCTTCAGGTTTGCATTCAGGTGGTACCAGGCTCACAGCACTGCAAACTCTGCCCAAATGGTCCCTCCTCTTACAGAATAAAAGACAGGTGCTCAGCAGGACCCTGCTTCCATGACCTTGGGAATATTGTGCAGAAACGTCTGCTGTGCACCCAGCAAGTGCCGTCTGCACCATGCCACACGTCAGCCAGGGATATTTCAAGAAAGCCTTCGGTACTTGTGCCCCCATAAATTCTCCAAACCCTCCCTGTGCAGGAGTCAGATAACAAGCAGAAGGACAATGGCTCCAAGAATCCAGGCTGCCCATCTGCTCTGCACTTCCAGATTCTTGCTTCCACAGCGCCAGCTGATGAAATTTTCATAGCTGATGAGGTTTCTCGTTTCCACTGGGCCTTGCTGACTTGGAGCCCTCACAGTTGTGGTCTGTTCAGGTTTCCGTGGGTGCGCACCGATGGCAGCAATGCCTGCTTTCTGTTGGTGACCTTTCAGAGTAAGATCTCCAAGCTTTTTGCAAGTCTAGGTGAACTAAGCCCTGCAGGAAGGAGAGAGGGTGATTTTCAGATGGTCTTGGCATTTACAGCTTCCATTAAACTTAGCTCTTCTCAAAATCAGATCCCAAGGTCAGTCAGCCACGGGGAGACAGGAACTGAGCTTGGGATGCCTGAATACCAGTCACCGACTCTGACCGCTGAAAAACTCTTTCCTCCGATCCCAAGGGCCTTGATTCCCAATCCCTCTCCCCCTCTCTCCACGCACATCCACCCAGCCTTTTCCTGTATCCAGTATGCTTGTAAACTGGACTCACCGCTGCCCTGAGCCCAGACATGTGACATGATGCGGAAGCATGACGTTAGGTTACACTATATTCGTTTATATAACACCATTAATACCAAAGTGCTGCTCCCAGCTAGAGCCAGTTGCTTGCTAAAGCCTCTGAAGTTCAATTAACAAGCAGCAGGTAATCTAACACTTGACTCCCAATAATCCTTTTATTTTAAGGGTCCTCTGGCGGATGTAAAGCCCTCAGCAAACAATCCTGGAAGTACATTTGAGATTCTCTCAAATACCAGCTGAATTTATGACCCTTAGTGAAGAGCAGGGAGGAATCTCTTCAACATACTTTCCAGCTGGCAGCACTTTATATAGACCCTTGTAACTGTATAAAAGGAACCCCTGGAGGGGCAGGTGCCACCCTGCGGAGGCACAAATCCCTCTGAATCGCCTACAGTCTTGGCTGGTGAAGAAGTAGTTGGCAGAAGTAATGTCTCCCCACCAGAAGAAGGCAATGCAGGCTTGGTTCTCTCAAGTTCCCTTCCAACCCAGGTCAAGCTGGGAAAATGGTGTGTGCTGGACCACCCTTTGGTGGCCGTTTCAGAGGCTGTCACCTGCCTGAGAGTTGCCTGAAGTCACATTCCTCCTGCTTGGATGCTACACTCCTGAAGGGCCTCTTAGAAAATACTCACTGCCTCCACTACTTCTCTGATTCCAGCTTTCTGAAGAGGCTGCACAGAGGATCCCCCACTAGTCATCAGATGGGAAACCCTCAGAGGCAGAAAAGATTTCATAGACAGGTTGAGCTGACCAAACCCAAAACAAAACAAAACAACAAAAGACATATTTTGAGCATAGCTTGCGCTCTGGGATATGCCAGTGGAAGAGGAGGCCAGCACACAAAAGCAACAGCATCTCAGGAACTGTAAGAACAACAAAGCACAGCCAGCCTGGGACAGCCAAACAAGTCTGTGGATACAGAATTGGACAGCCAAACACATCCTGCCAGTACACTTGGAGCACACACCTATCAGAAAAATACAACCCACCAGTAAAACAGTTGCTAACAACTGTAAAGCAGCCTACAACTATGTGTATAGTTCAGTCCAACTCTATAAGAGTGAGGATTTGGGCTCAGTTTTAACATGAAGATGCAACCCTCAAAAAACTCCTGGAAGTTTTTTTTCACAGGCAAACACTGCTGCCAGGGTCACAAGAGACGGCAACTGAAGAAGAGAACTGCTGACCCATCCCAACCCAAAGTGCTATTTGTCTTATGGGACTGTCTAGACACACGCATCGCAGCTGGGATGAAATTGTGCTGGGCACCGCACAGAGAGACAAGCAGACAATCCTGCGCCTGAGGCTTGAATCTCTGAATCTCTTGAATCTGTTTCAAATCATCTTTGCCAACACAAGATCGAGGATGAAGGCAGAACTGGAGAACATTGACAGAAAATCACCATCGCACTTGGCATGGCTCAGTGGTTTCAGGCCATCATGGAGCCTGAGCAGAGAGGGCTGCACAGCTCACACTGGTATGTCAAACATATGCAGGGGCACTTTCCCTTCACGTATATACCTGATGAATACATTGCATGTTGACACCTCCCCATTACAATTGCTGCCTATGGATGTTTCGTATTCTGTATAAAAATAAAATAAATAAAATAGATATCAGTGACCCCTACTGGCCATTTCTTACTAGCCATAAAGTAGTGCAGCAACAGCTGGCTCTCACCTCTTGCCCTGTCCCTAGTGCAGTCGGTCATCGTGGGGCAGGGAGTGCAGAGCCTGGCAGCGGTGGATTTCTACTCTCCCACTAGCCTTGCACCAGTTACATCACTCCCAGGGAGAGGCAGCAGAAATCGGGGTCTTCTGCTCTCAAGTAGTCGGTTGTGGCATCTCCCTCATCCCTCTGCTCACCACCAGCTTAATGCCATGTTCACATGCTGAGCCAGTCCTGGCCCTTGCACTGAGCCCCGCACAAGTGCTTCTAACTTTTATCCAGGGCTCTGCAAGGGACCACGTACTGGAGTGTGACCTTATATAGGGTATTCTACCAGAAGAAGCCTGTTCCAGCTGGTACCCATGCCACAGTTACCACTGCTCCCTGGGGTGAGCTCCCCACAGGAGGAACTGCCCCAACACCACACAGGTTTTCCTCCCGCAGCCTCTCCCGAGCCCCGCCAACGCTCCCTGCAAAGCCTTTGCCCCAATGGTATTAATCCAGCATGAGTGCTGCTGTGCAGCAGAGAATGGAGGGCAGTCATCCTCCCACGCCAGCAATTTCGCCTGGTGAAGGAGTGGAGGGAAACAGCACGTGTGTCCAAGGGGCAGGACGGCATCTGTAATGCAAAGCAAAACCCCACGGGAAGAAAGACTGGAGTCACGGTGTCAGCCTCAGACCGAGACTCAGACTCGAGACTCGAGGGGGTCTGCCTCCCTTCCCCTTTGTAAAAACTTGTTTAGCTTGTCATGCTAATAAGGTGTTTGAAATGAACTGAGTTAAAAGCATGTGGAGAGGAAGGAGGGAGGCCGCCTCTCTCACCAGAGCACGCAGGGAGGTGGCAGAGGGGTTAGGTGTGGTGATGGCTTCTCCCCGGCGTGCACAGGCAGACAGGGCTTTGTCCAGGTGTGGGGCTGAGCAAGGGGAGGTGGCTGCATGCAAGGTGTCAGGGATGGCACTTCACCAGGGTGCATAGGCTGGGGGAAGGAGCTGACCCCCAAACTCTCTGAGAGCAGAGCAGGGACATGAAGGCTCTTTCAGGCAGAGGCACGTGGCTGTGTGTCAACTTTGAGGAGCACTGCTGTGTGCCTAGTGTGTATCTCCACATCACAGAGACCATTTTATATATTTTTAATGGTTTTTGTGTGTGTGTGTGTGTGTGAAATCTGCAGCACTGCTCCCCCCGCGCAACTCTTGTTGTTTATAGGGACGGGTTCAGGCAGGCCAGGGAGGAATTGCCTTTCTCTAGGACACGCTTGGTGCTTGGCTGAGCACACTGCTTCCCTGCTTCATGGAAGCTGCTGAAGGCCAAGGAGCCAGCCAGTCTGCAATTAGCCTCCCCCCCAGTACTCGTCCACATCCCCTGGGGCTGCTAATTATGGACTCCCCTCCTCTACACACAGGGTTCAAGCCTTTCTAAGCATGGGCCGAAGTTTTGTAAAATGACCTTGAAATTCACTGCAAGGGGCTCTCCTGCCAGGTTTTGCTGCAAATGCCAAGATATGCCAACTTCTGTAAATACCCAGGAGCAAGCTCAGAGGCAAGCACCAAGGAAGCTCAAAACATTTGCTTCAAGAGACTCCCATTAAATACTTGCACGCTCCTGGTGAGATTAACAGGTTTCATTGCTAGAGCTGCCAGCTGGAAAGAGAACAGGAGAGGGCTTGGCTAGAGGTGGGCTTTGAGGCACCCATGGGTATGTGCCAGCAAAGGAAAAGCCTGGCAGACATCTTCTCACTCTGGTCCTTCCAGACCTCCTCCTGGCAGCGGGGGAACACATATACCCCCTGCGGTCTGTTCCCTTGGGAGAGCCCTGACATTAGCTGTCACACTCACATGCAGATGAAAGCCAGAAATCACAGGGCAAAACAAGATCTTACGCCTTCTTGAGGAACTTATGGGGGCTTTTTGAAGGGGGATGACTCAATCTTTTGAGCTGCGGGGGCTCAAGATAAGACATCTTTTCTCTAGCCACACTCCATATTATACCTCTGTCTCTTTCCCTCCCTCTTCAAATCTAACTCCTGCTCTTTTTTAAATTTTTTTTCCCTGATGGCTCTATCTTTTCTTGGGTAGAAGTATTGAGGGGGAACACAGGAAATCTGTGTCTCAAAATAATGTATGACTTACTTAAGTTTACTTTTCCAGCTCCTCACAGCAGGTTTTGGAGGCTGCCAGGTACTAACTTCAGGTCCATTACAATGTCACATAGGCTTTCCTAGACTCAAAGGATCTGTTTTAGTGGAGCAGCCCAGCATCCAGTTGGATGTTAGCTAGTCCCAACGGAGCAGCTGCCTGGAGGCCAGTGCAGGCTTCAGATCCCTTTCAGGAAGCAGCAGCCCTGATGATGAGGGACTCCCCACAGCTGCCTCACTCAGAGCAGAGGAGAGGTGAGCTGGCAGTCAGAGGCTGACACTTGGCTCTAAACACCTGGGAACCAGGACATCTTACAGGTACCACCAGAACATCCATACAGTCCATGGCCCCTTGGCATTGGTGTTGGGGAACATATGCTGGGCCACACATCTCCGGTGTGTACGTATGGATGGTGCTTCCAGCATCCTTTTTCTCCCCAGACCAAGTCCACATGGCTCAGGGGAAGGTACAAGCATTGCTCAGCACAAACGTACTCAAGAACCTGCCACTGTGGAAAGCCACTCCTTACTCCATGCACTAGAGGTCATCCTCAGTGCCCTGGAGCTAGAGGGTTAACAGCTCTTTGGAGTTAATTTCTTTTTGTCCTCAATATCTATATAAATGTCTAGTCATTTTTTTAAATGAATGCCTTTTCTTGTTATCCAGTGGCAATGAGTTCCTTGGATCATCAGTGTTTAGGATAAGGGCCATTGCTCCTGTCGGTCATTTTGACTGCACTTATTTCTGATTTTAACTTACATCCTGTCAGGCCACAAAGGATGCAAGTAAAAGAAGCTTGTGCTGAGCCTAGTCACTGTTCCTGGGGACTCCAGGGTCACAGGGAATGTGACACTGGGCTTGGGTAACATTCCTGGAGGTTTTGGGAAAACACAAAATACATCCTAGGGTAGCCCAGGGTGGTTACCCTTAATACAGTACTGAAACAGAGGAGGGTGAATCCCAGGGCAGCTCCCATACGCTGAGGCACTCCTTACAGGGCCACCAGGCTAAGAGAATTAGATACTTCCCTCCCCTATGCCATTGCTGGTGGCCTCAGCCACCAGACCCAGGAAGGTTTAGAAAGGCTATTGGAAGCTGAACTGCACTTCTTCCACCAGAGAACAAGGCAACCAGAGGGCAGGGCAACCCAGGATGGATTCACCAAGACCACAAGTTGGCCTTTTCTCCGCGTTCCCCAGATCTGCCACCAGCCCTGCTGCTGAGTGTATGCGTTGTCGTCTGTCAATGGCCACGCTCCGCAGGGCAGCAGATCATTGAGATGGTGCAATTGGGCGGGAAGAGCCCCACCTTTGACCTTCACCCACTCCCTGCTTCTCTTTCGCCCGCCCCCTCCACTTCCCCGCTGCAGGCACCAACACCTACTGCCCATGGAAGCTATTTCTAAGCAATCCCGAGCATCTGGGGAATGAGACTCTGAACAAATATCGGAGCGTGCGTGTGCAGTGAGTGCACACACACACACACGCACAGCCACGGTGCTGCCGCAGAGTCAAATATAGACCTTGGGAAAGGGGGAACAATGGCTGGGGTTGGGTTACATGGCTGCAGGGCCAGCAAGCTGCTGATGTTTGTTGTGGGCTGGGGTGGAATGGGAAAAGCAAGGGGGGTGGGATGGGGGAGAACATTTGTTTTAACCCGGAGACCCCGGGCTGGTGCCGTGCGTAAGGCGGAGAGGGTGACTCGGAGTAAGAGCTGCGGGAGAGGATGATAGTTTGAGTTGGCAGCTAAGAAGTGTTTGTGGTCTTTCTCCAGCTGGTTTGTGCCTCTCCTCTGCCTCCCTCAACAGATTAGAGTGGGCAAGAAAGGCTGAGTTTCTTTGGGTTTCTGCACAGGGAAGAATTTCTCTCTCTCCTTGCTCTGGGAAGGTTTCTTGGTGGAAGAGAAGAGGCAACATCACCTGTCCCCTCAGCCCAGCATCTGCTCCTCACCCCTGATGTCCAGCTGCCTCCAAGGTGCAGGTTCCAGACGCCAGAAGAAAGGGAAGCAGCTCCAGCTGGTTTTGACAGGTAATTCCTCCCTCTGGCTGGGAGCGGTGATGATGTGTTGGAAGGAAGGCAGGGGAGGGAGCCTGCAGCTGCTGCACAGTGGGGGGAGATTGTGGCCACAGATCGTTCCTGTTCCAACTCCAGGTCCCTGCTTTGTGGGATTTCCTTCACTGGAGGAAAAAGCAGTGGAGAGACTCTTATGGTTAGGAAAAAATCCTTCCTAATTCTGACCCAGCAGCTGTTCCATCTGAGACGCCTCTAGGGATGGCATGGCAGGGATCAGAGCCCAGTAGAGCAGGGTCTAAGCCAAATGCAGGAATCCCCTCCTCAGTGCCTATTTCTTGGGTTTGCAAATAGAGCTGCTCCACTTGAATTACCCTGGGCAGCCCAGGGACTGCCAGAGGAAGCCTGGGACTAAGGAGTGTGCTCAGGGATGGGACGGGAGCCCTTCAGAGCTGAGGAAGGAGTGCACCCAAGGTCCACGGTGCTCAGCGTTCCCTTCTGGTCCCTTCCCCACCTATTTTACTCACACCCAATGATGTCTGCTTCTGTCTGTGATACTTGCACAGAAAACCAAACCTCAAACCCCAAACTCTATTTCCTCAAACATGCCCATTTCACCCCCTGTGAAATCCCACCCTGGTTTCTGTTCCCCATTCCCCTACCTCATCGTTCAGGTCTCCCACAACCAACTTTACCTCCTCAGCCTGGATGGCCCTCGCTCCATGCCACAGCTCTCACCTCTGAGAGATGCAGCATGGGGAGAGCCACGTGTCCCACTCCACTGACTGCAACCTAATCCCATCTCCCTCTCCTGCAGCGCTCGCGTTGTGGATGTAGATACTTATGGATACCAACATG
Organism: Jacana jacana; assembly: GCA_013400555.1. Lineage (NCBI taxonomy): Eukaryota > Metazoa > Chordata > Aves > Charadriiformes > Jacanidae > Jacana > Jacana jacana. Next base: position 122,780 of record VZTM01002802.1, on the reverse strand, counting down.
TGCAGGGACCCCTCCTCAAGCACCCTCTTACCTGCCCGTTCAAAAGCATGTACAGCGTCCAGCGGGTTTTCTTTGGTGCATTTAACTGAGTGAGGTTTAAGAGCACCCGGGCATGGTTGTGCAATGGCGTTGCAGTGCAGCACTGTCAGGACGGGGGCAGATCCCAGCAGAGGAGTGCAAGAGCAGGTGAGGATGTTACGGGAGGTGGTGTTTTATCTGAGACAGTCGGTGTAGGCAATAGGATTTCAAGGAGGAGGTGAGGGTGAGGCTGAGCAGCCTACACTCAATGTTGGAGGTGCCGCCAGTAAAAACTTGGCCTCCAACCATGACTGGCAGAGCAAAGAGTGCAAGGCAGGGTGTTGTGGGGCTCAGAGAAGAAAGGTGGATCCTCTCAGGTCCTAGAGCAGCAGTGACTGAAGAGACTGTCTGGTTTTTAACTGAGTACCAGAGGCTGTGCTCAGCCTCCCTCTCTCCATTTTGTTGTAAGCCCCAGGTACAGTGTGAACCAGGACTCAGAAGCAGGCTGAGTTGGATGGGAAGGCTGGGGGGATGAAAACAGATAGAGAACCACAGGAAGCATCTCAGAACAGAGCTAGTACACACCTGTCCCATAAATACCCAAGGAGCTGATGGAGCAGCCTGAATAGCAGGAGGTTTGGACCTCTCTGGTGCTCAGGGACCTCGAAGGAGCTAGGTGGGGTGATGGAGACAGGAGGAGGCAGGCAAGGAAAGGATGAGTGCTTCCTGGCCGACAGGAGGTTGGGAGAGAGACAGGAAGGAGGCAGCTTCTGCAGCAGTGGGCAGGGTGGGAGGCTCCCATTTTATTGCTCAGTAGGGTTGTGTTGTACAGACCTGCCAAGGATGGGAGCAAGCAGGGGTCTGCAGACAGAGCCAGAGAGAGAGCTGGACCTTGATGGGACTGCTGGCTGCTAGGCTGTCCCAGGGTGCTGGGGCCTGCAGTGCCACCCACGGCTGCTGCAGGCCATGTGATATGCTGATGGGGCTATCAAGAACTGTAGACAACTGGGGGCACTGGAATAGGTGAGAACAGGGATAGGGTGAGCTTTGCCTAGTGAGGTGAGGAGATGGGATGAGTCCCCTAAGTCCCCATCCACCAAAATGCCAGGAGCATGTGATTCTTCTTCCTTCCTGGTGGAAAACAGCAAACCTTGTGGGGCACAAGGGCAGAAGAGGGCTGGTCGAGGTGAATTTGTAATCTAATTAAGGATTGCTAGGACCTTTGAAGGTGACAGATACGATCTTGTCAAGTAGCAGAAAGGCCATGCAAGGTGAGGAGGAGAGCAGGCAGCTGTTTCTCCTGAAAACGTGACAGCTCAGCCCCGCTCCCAGGGTTGTCTCACTGTTCACTGAGGGGCTGTTATCCATGGCTTGTGAGCGGCAGCGAGAGAAGTGCTGGGGACTACAGCTTTGCCGGATGGCTACTTTCTTCTGTGGTGACCGCTCTGTGTTGCATCTCTACTTTGAGGGTGAGGCTTCTTAACCCTATGGTTTGTCAGTGTAGGTGTGTTAGTGTCCCCCAAAGCTGGAAGGGAGAGGCTGCAGGAGGCGTTTTTGCTTATGTCCGACATTCTGAGCGAAATTAGGGCTCGGATCATCCCGCACCGATTTCTGAGAGAGGGACCAGGCAGCGAGGCGCCAGTGCCTGGCGGGAGGCTGACAACAGCGGGCCGCAGCCCCTAACCAAGCATGTGTGTACAACGGGGAGGAGGGTGAGCGCTGCTGCACCAAAGCGAGCTCCGGATGGGTTCTCCCTGGCAAAGCCGCGCCCCGGGGTGGGGGGGCACCCCCAGCCCGGGGCACCTTTCCATCTTCTGCGGGCCTGTCCTGGGAGACGGAACCGGTGACCCCTTACAGACAGAGACTCCCCCGCGGCGGGCGAGCCCGCGTGGGGCCGTGCCGGGCTCCCCCCTCGCCCCGGGCGGCGGGAG
>VZTM01002802.1:92652-120772 GCA_013400555.1 Jacana jacana | reverse complement strand
CCGCCGCCCCGGCTGCAGGGGGAGAGCGGTGGGGCCGCGGCGGTGCGGAGTGCGGAGCTCGGCGGAGCGTCCCCTCCGACTGGCCCGGGCGTGGGATGGCGGGGGAGGCAGCCACCGCTGTGGTTGTGCCCCTCCGGGGGGCACTGGGGGTTCGAAGCGGTCCCTAAATTGCAGGGCGGGGGGAGGGAAGGAGGAGGGAACGGGCAGAAGGAGTGAGCCGCAGCGGCACAGCATCTTCGGGGTTCCTACCCGTGCCCCCGGACCTCCGGCTTGAGGGATCCCTGATAGGCCTCCTGTCTAGGGGGGATTGCCTGCCAGCTCCCCTCCTGGGATTGTTCCTAGTAGCCCCCAAAGGTCCCTAATACCCCCGAGGGGTACATTAATAGCTCCCAGGGGCGTCCTCAATAGCCTACAGCCCCTGGAGGGCTGGTTGTCCTAGCTCAGCGGGGCCAGAAGGGAGCAGTGGGACAGAGGGAACTCTCTGCCCCGTGTCCTTGTGACCCAAAGCCAAGCCTGCTCTGGTGCTGCTCACACCACCCTTGGGCACTGGCTGCCCACCAGGATGTCCCCAGCGCCTTGCCTGGGTCCAGGGGAGCCCTTGGGGTAGGTGCTGGGTTCATCACCCATGGGGTGGCTGCATAAGGAGGACTGAGAGGCTGTGCCTTGCGCAAAGAGACTGTGGGGAGCTGTGGGGGAAACAGTCTTTGTGATGACATGGTTGGATGGTGAGCTCCTCACAGCTTTGGAGGAACAGGATACCAACTGTTCAGCCCTAAATTGTTTGTAAGTTCTGTAGGAATTGCTTTGCCATCCTCTGAAATGCAGCAGCTCTTCGCCACTGCCCAGCGTTTTGGGGCAGGAGGCAAAGGAGGATCCTGTGAGCATGGTGACAAAGGGACCGTGGAAAGGGAGGATGCAGCGATCTGTGCTGGGATTTGGTTGGGGCAGTGATGATAATGCCCTGAAGCCCCTCTGAAAATGCTGCATCCTTCATAGGTGATAGTTTGTTTGCTGGAGAGATGCTTCAAGCAACATCAGTGCTTTTTGTGGGCTATTTTGTCTGGTCCAGGCAGGTGAAGCTCTTAGCAGGGACCCCCAAACCTCTTCCTGCAATGCATGTGTACATGTGGGTGGGTGGGAGGACTCCTCTCCCCATCTGAGAAGTCTTTCATGCAACTCTTGACCCAACACAACCTCCCTGAGCTAAATAGTCAAGCTGAAAGTGGAATGGTCCCTGTCCATCACACCCACGCAGCTGGATGGAGTCTGCTCCATACCTTCACCACTCTCCTAGCAGAACTGTTTAACCCCTCCCATCTCATTATAGTAATATACTTATGATATCACCCTCAAATTTCCTGCCCTTAACAACCCCAGAAGGCTGGGAGGGAATGAAGCATTTTTGGAAAGCATTTAATGTTACTTCAAGAAGGCAGGAGGCAGTCGGAAAATAGATGGGTGCAGGAACCCTGGGTGGACAGGGCTCTCTGCAGGACAGCGGAGGAAAAGGACTGCACCTAGCGAGAGATGCATGTTTGCCTTTCCTACTCGGGGCTGCAGCCCAGGTCTAGTGCCTATCCCTTCAGTCCCTTGCTTGGAAAATGAAATAGGGCTGTCATTTACTGGCTGCTTGTCTGCTAGATCTATTCGTCTCCTTGCCCTCCTAAAGGGCTTGAAAAGCAGCCTGGGTGTTGTAATAAGACTCAGCCCATCTATTCATTTGAACGTGGACTGCAAGGATGTTGCATAGCATGAAGCTGAACCCCCCCAGGTCTTGGGAGGGATGGACTAGATGGTCTTGTAGATCCCTTCAAAACTTGTGTTTCTATGATTCTATGAAGGTCTCTACAGCTGGGATGGTGTTTCTGGAGGCTTCTGGTCTCTTGACAGCACCTCTCAGGGGCAGGTGCTCCGAGGTGCAAAGTACAAGCCTGAGCTGTTACATGGTCAGGACTGAGTGTGTGCGTTCAGTTCTGCTGTACATGCATTTTAAGACTCTTAGTGCTCCAATGTTGCCTTAGAAGAAGGAGCCTGAAAGGACAGAGAGGAGTGCAGTGACAAGTGTGTACAAAACTGGAAGTTTCAACTCAAAACTGCCAGGTAGCAGAGAAGAAGGGATGCATGAAGTGAAGCTGTGGTGTCAGCCGGGGGATTTTTATGAGCTTGGCCTTTTTGTCTTTGTAGGTATTTATCTCGGTGGGGCCACACTGACCATGCTCAGGAGCTTCTGTCTCCAGCTCATCTCCTTGGTTTGGATCCTCTTGGCCCATCACCAGCTTGCCCAAGGTGAGTCTTTGTAGGGACCTCCTTTCTTATATCCATCTTTCTAAACCTGTCTTTGGCATTGCTGCAGTCTCATCAATTCTCCATGCAAAATAGAATTGGCCTGACCTGGAAGACCAGAAAATGCTGCTCAGTTATCCTGAGGCATCACAGGCACCTGGGGGGTGACTGGTGGCAACTGTAGAAATCCCTGCTCTGGTGCTCATGGGGCTGACCAGCAGTGGGAGGTCCTGCTGCCCTGTCCATCACAGTTAGGATGAATGGGCCCCTGAACTGATGAGCCTGTTCAGAGAGGCAGAGCAGGTGGGGAAGAAGATCCCAAAACTGATCTGCTAATCCTGGATCCCATCAAACAAAATCCCTTCCCAAAGATTAGTTTGCTCTCCCCTTGTTCCAGATAAGCGATGAATTCCTAAAGCCATCTGCCGGGAGACACACAAGAAAGGCGACAATACTCAAGCTTGGGCTGAGCAGCCCCAGGATGCTGCACCAGCTCTGCGGTGGCTTGTTTGGAGAGACTCTTAACCGGAGCGGTGAGGCCTCCTGCTTCACTGCAGCAAGAATATGTGTGTGTTGATGGGGGATTTCTCCCCCTGCTCACTTCCTAGGCGGCACATTGCCTGGCTTGAGGAAAGCCTGAGTGTGCCTCTTCAGGTGGGACTTTAACTGCCACAGTACAGGATGGAGGGGCTCAGTCAGGTGAGGCTGTTCATCTCCTGGGCCTGGTCTGGGATCACTGACGGCTCCTGGAGAACCCCCCTGCCTCCTGACATTCGCTCTAGCTCTTCTGCCCATGCAGCTGGAGTGAGCCAGCAGGTGAGGGGGGAGAGGAGAAGGTGGGGATGAAAGGGGACACCTTGCTGGAGGAAGCAGGCCAGCACCAAGCAGGGGATGACAAGTGGCACAGCGAGGCCGTGGCTCAGTTACAACTTCTGTGGTCTTTAAATAAATAAACAGAACTAGATACCTGGCCCCTTGTGATGCCCAGTCCTGCCTCCCTGTGACAGAGGGGGAGTGCTAGCAGTTGGGTCCCGGTGGAGGGCAGGAGCTCTGAGCAGACTGCTCCATGCCAATAGGTGTCCCAGGGGATGGGGACATCCTGGGAGACAGAGGATCCATTCTCAGGGCCCAAAGTCTAAGGCAGGCAGCAGAGAGAGGGTGAGGGTTGATGATTAGAGATGAGGTAGTTTTGAAGCAGTGTTCCATTTCTCAATAAAGACGGTGTTATAGATGCTTGGATGACTGCAAAGTCCTCATCTCTTATGTGGCATTCAGCCATTGAAAGGAAGGTCCCGCACCTTACAGTTCTGAGAAGAGGCAGGCTCAGTACTTAGGAAAGGAAAAAAAGGCTGAGCCAGCAGGGCCACTGGCAGATCTGGAGTCATCTAAGGTCTCTGCTTAATCTAACTCCCTCTGTCTCCTGCCTTGTAGGTGATGACTGCAGCAAGCGCTGTAATCTTGCCCACGGCTGCTGTGACCAGGATGGGAAGTGCAGGTACAGCTGGTCCTTGGCTCCCCGCTCCTGCCGCCCCCGACCATAACTGCTTTCCCTCCCTCCCTTGATGCTGCATCCCCAGTGCCTGCACCCCTGTCGCAAGCTGAGGCATCTGGAATCAGCAAATCTGCTCTCTTTTTACCCAACAGCCTCTGGAGTGGGAGATTTTGATCCCCCATCCCTTTGCTGGTTTCCTCCAGCCTTTGCTCCAGTGCTTCCACGGTGTTCCCCCACTAGGGACACTGTCACCCTCACTGTCACCAGTTGACATTGTTCTGCTGAGTCTAGGTGGGAGCATGGGATAGCCCAGCCATGCCTGAGTGATGAGGGGGAGCCAACAGGCTCAGATATGATGAGGGAAGTCATCAGGCAGCAGTGCAGGCTACAGGGAGAACCAGTTTGCTTGGCCTCCCTGCTGTTTGAAATGGGGATGCTCTTCCTTGGGGCATGGAAAATCAGAGCTGCAGATGTGCATGTAGATGTCTGAGGGCATCAGGGGTCCCCTCTCTGAAGCCTGGGCTACGTTGGAGATCACTGGGTGTTTTCATAAAGGGCTGTCCAGCAAGCTGGGGCCACCTCTGTCCCACAGCAGAAGTATGTGATCCCTGGCATTCTTGTCTCCAGCATCCAGGAGGCCAGACCCTCTAGGGGCAAAGCTCAGAGCCTGACCCTGCTTTTCAGCCTGAGAGGCAGCCACATGCCTACCTTGGGCTGCTGCAGCCCTGGACGTAGCGTCTTGTCCCACTGGAGAGCCACCCAGAGTCCCCATCCTGCAGGGTAGCCCCAGGAGGAGCAGGCTGCTACGGGCTGCTTGGGTGCTGCAAGAGGACAAATTGCCCACTCTTCTCAGTGGGGCGCACTCAGCCCCCTTTCATGGCATGGCCCCCAGCTTCACACCATGCCCAGGCCATTCTTGTCTACCAGAGCAGACGTGGCCTGGCAGTGCCCATAACCACATTGACTGCTGTATCAGAGAGTTCAGCTCCCATTTTGCTGGGTCCCCAATTGCAGCTGCAAAGAGCTCACTCCTCCCTGCATGCTTTCGGTGGCTGTGACTGGTTGGGGGAGCTCGGAGCTGCAAAGTCCTGGCTGGAGACATGGCATTTCTCCATGCAGCAGGTGGCCCAGCTGCAGATGTTTCTGGTGATGGCACATGTGAGTTGCTTCTCCAGATTTCAGGCCTTCATCAGCTNTGCAGATGTTTCTGGTGATGGCACATTTGAGTTGCTGGTGGTACCACATTAAAATCGCCTGAAATCCAGTGGGTATCCATTTGGATACCCATATTATCGCTGGCGGTACCGCATTAAAATCACCCACCCCCAACACAGGGAGACTTGGCTGCTTACCTGGCCCCTTCTCTGGCAACTTTTAGGTTGTCCATCTTCCTTTTAGAGAAGGGGGAGAGTTGATGGTGCCTGCTCCCTTACCTGCAGCCTGTGGGTACTGGGGGGTAGGGGTGCACTTAGCCCTCTGTCAGCTTGTGGCTGTCCAGGTGTGAATGCATCTCCCCAGACTCTATCAGGTACATGGTATCACTCCCATTTCCATCAAAAAGCCTCTAATTAACATATATTTTTATTTTTTTTTAACCATTTCCCTCATCTCTTTGGAACAACCTCCAGGGACAATAACCAATCCAGGTGTGAAAATGCAGCCTCAGACCAGCCTGGCAAAGCTGCAGCCACCGTACTTTTGTACTGAAATGAATCCCAGCCATGATAATGAACCCCCTTGCTTACTCTAGAGACTGCCTTGTTTTTATTAGGCTTAATTTTGTGCTGGGTGGAGTATAGCTTTTGTTGTGGTTGGTGCCACCTCCATGCAGCTCTCATCTTGTTATCGCTTGCTTTTCCCCTTGGAGCTGGTAGGCGTGAGGGAGGCCACGGGAGCAACATAGCTTGGCTTTACTTAGCCATCAGCACACTCTTCTGGGGCCAAAAGGCTTGATGTGTGTTGTGGGTTTTCTGATGACACTGCCCTTGTGAGCTGGTTGGTAAGTCTATTCCATCCACCAACCATGGCAAGCAAGGTTTCGCAGCTGGACTATAGTGCACTTCAGGCAAAAAATCCCACACGTTATAATGCAAAGGGGTGCAGTGAAACACGTGGGCCGCAGGTGCTTCTTGTCCCTTTCCCTCAGGGAGTTCAGTGTTAGGGATGAGACTCTTCTGTGCCCATCAGAGTGGCTGTGATGGGGGAGGTGCAGGAATTACTGAGCTAAAGTAGTGGTGAGTACAGAGCACGGTTGGCTGGAGAAGAGCAGTGGGACATGGGCTGTAAAAGCAAAGCTACTGAGCTCTGTTTCTGCCCCCTCACCCTTCCTGGCTGCAGAGGGTGAGTCTGATCCCGCTCTCTCTGTTTGCTTCCTTGGAAAGATGAGATGCCAGTACTGACTTCCTCTGGAGGAGGGAGCCAGCAGGTTTCTGGGGGGCTTTGGGAGGCTTTCTCAGTGCTGCCATATCTGCAGCAAGCATGCACAGCAAACAGCAAGCTTTTCTGCAGCCCCTGCTTGGTGTTAATCACACTGCCATGCCCTGTCCTCCTGCAGGTGTGATCCAGGCTGGGAGGGCGAGTACTGCGAGGAGTGCGTACGTATGCCGGGGTGTCTTCACGGGACGTGCCACCAGCCTTGGCAGTGTATCTGTCACACCGGCTGGGCCGGCAAGTTCTGTGACAAAGGTGAGTCACGGGCTGGACATCCCAGCCTCTGGTGCTGAGGGCAGAAGCCCTGCACACCTTGCATGGCCAAGTGAGCTAGCATAGCCAGAAGCCACCCAGGTGATGCTGCCTGGGTTGCTCGGGAGATGGGATGTTGCCTGGCTGCCACCACTGGCACCATCCCCTTCCTGTGGAAGAGGTCAGGCTGCTGGCACCCACTCTGGGGCTGCACAGCAAGAGCTGCTGTGATACTGGCTGGCCTCAGGAGATGGAGCAGATGAACTCATTGCCTTTCTTACACTGTCCCTGAGCTCCAGACAGTACCTCCTGCTTCTCCTGGAGCTTCCTGCCTTTGGCAGGGGTAAACTCACCTCCTGAGGGGTCCCTTGAGGGCTCTATAGAGAGGTCTGCATTAGCTGGCCAGATGGCATGCACAGCATCTTCATATCATGCCAATTTGTGGGACAATTTGCTTTCTCTACACTCCCAAAGTCTGTGCGTTTTGCAGACTGTAGCTGGGAGGCACCACATAGGCATTTCTATTGCTGCAGATGTCTGTTGGAGGATAGGCAGGAGAAGCTTCTGCTGTTTCTCTGTCCCCCCTGGGTTTGGCTGTGTTGGAACTTGAATTGGCCACATCCCCCCTCTTTTCTTGCTAATTCCCACCTTTTTCTTTCCCCTCAGACATCCACATCTGCGAACACCAGTCCCCATGCCAAAATGGGGCTCAGTGCGTCTATGACCGGGACGGGGAATATTCCTGCTTGTGTTCAGAAGGCTTCCATGGCAAGGACTGTGAAATGAAGACAGGGCCATGTGAGAAGGCAGGGTGAGACATGGCAGCAGGGGCAGCGAGATTACAGAGAGCATTAGCTTCAGGTCATGCAGCGCCAGGCTGTGGCCCAGCTTTGCTCATTACCTGTGGATGTCCATGCACTAACAGAGTTAAGCCAAAACCATCTTTGGCTTTGATTTAGCTGCGTGCACCACACGGTCCCGCTGTGTTGCGGTCTGAACGGGTTCCTGTCCCTCACCACTGTGGGTGTGATCAGCTGACATGCGTCATGCCTTTGGGGAGCATCAGGAGGGCATGTTTCCCCTTTGGATTGTTTGGCTGAAGACCATTCCCTGGTGGGTGGTGGGCCCATGCATAGCCACAGTCTCTGGGGAGGTCCCACCACCTCTCGCTCAGGGAGGCAGAAACTCCTGCACAGTCTTCTTGAGAGTGGCTGCCCCCAGGGAGAGAGCCAGTGCTGGACCCACTGGCCATGCGAGTGGCCATGTGTGTTTTCCCCCCTGGGGTGGGGATATCTGCTTGCTTTCCATGGCTGTGACCCGTCCTTGCTCTCTCCACACAGGTCTCCGTGCAAGAATGGGGGGCAGTGTCAAGATGATAACGGCTTTGCCAGCAACTTCACCTGCCGGTGCCTTGCTGGCTTCGTGGGGGATCTCTGTGAGAATGACGTGGATGATTGCCTGATGCGTCCCTGTGCCAACGGTGCCACCTGCCATGATGGGATCAACCGCTTCTCCTGCCAGTGCCAGGTGGGCTTCGAAGGGCGTTTCTGCACCATCAACATCAACGACTGCGCCAGCCAGCCCTGCAAAAACGGGGCAAAGTGCTATGACCGAATCAACGACTACGACTGCTTGTGTCCTGACCATTTCACTGGGAAAACCTGCGAGATCTCTGTCCCTGAGTCCACCTGGGCTCCCCCCTACCACCCTGTGAACCATGAGAATGATGGGGGCATGAAAAGCACCACCAGCGAGGTGCCAGGGGTAACACAGCCGGAACCTGTCAGGACCATGGTCACGGGGCGGCGTGTTGCCAACCACAGCGAGAAAGAGCCAGGGGGAGGGTTGTTGAAGATCTCTGTGAAGGAGGTGGTGACCCAAAGGGACTCGGGGCTAAGCGAAGCCCAGCTGGTGACAGTGCTGGTGTTCGGGGTGCTGACAGCCGTGCTGGTCCTCATCACTGTCCTGCTAATGCTGAGGAACTGGCAGAGGGGCCGTCAGAGGTCAAACTGGTGCCAAAGCCCTTCGCAGACCGCAAGGAAGCTCCAAGACCAGGAGTGTCAGGTGGGCATGCTCAACACCGTCCTGATTGAGCCCAGGAAGACGACAGAGCTGTGAGCTGCGAGGACTCTTGAGCTGGGCCCTGGCAGGTCATCGTGCTGGCAAGCCCCTCAAACTGCACCCTGGGGAGCTGTGCTGGCACAAGCCAGGCAGCAAGGAAGGGCTCCCAGGGCAGAAAATGTCAACGTCACCCCCGGGCGTCGAGCACTGGTGTGATGGCCCTGCCTGGGTCTGAGCTGTCTCACAGCTGGCACCCACGGGCACCTGAGAGCAGGGCTGTGTTGGGCCAGCCCTGCAGGGAAGCGGTGACGTGCTGCTTGTGGCAGCTCACACCACGCAGTGCTGGTATCATCCAACGTGAGCTCTCAGAAACAGGACGGGTAGTGCTGAGGAGGGCACAGCCTTCTTGCAAGCCCAAATTCTGCCAGAGCCTTTGTAACTCTTCTTTGTGACTACCAGAAGGGGCTTTGTCCTCGTTTACGCTGGTGTTGGGATGTTTCTTCTGGGGCTTGTGGGACAGTCATGGTTGCATGGTCTTCCCTGCTCCAGTACTGGATAGAGTGGTTCCTGGCTGTTTCTGTAGGCTTGTCATTCCAGATGCCGTGTCCCTAGGGAGTGAGCAAACAACCCTTGCTCCATGGCCTTGTGGTTCTGTGAGCCAGTTCAAAGAGACTGGAGATCATCTGGGGTCTCCTTGTGCCCTTCTGCCCTGAGTGATGCCCCCTCCTCTTGCTGTCAGACTTGGGGTTACAAACACGTTCTGTACTTCCCTCCTGATGATCCAGGGGTCTTCTCCCCCTGCTTACCAAGCCGTCCTTTCTGGGCTGGCCACAAATGACCAAGCTCCTTCCCCTCTGCAGCGTGCACTTCAGCCTCAACATTTGCTGACAAGTAAAAGCATGGCATCCTCCTCTCTGGGCCCGAGCTGGTCCTTCTCCTGTGCCCTCACAAGTGAAACTGGAGATGGACATGGCTGGGGATCTGCTGTGGCTGGTTCAGCAGCAATACAAATTCCAGATTCTCCTTTCCTCTCCCAGTCCCTCCAAGGCAGACAGCTGGCACTAACCTCAAATCAGTCATTGTAGCATTTCTTGACACAACAAAGGCTGAGCTGCCCACAGTGGAGGTGAGGACAGGCTACCAAGCCTGGGATGACCATAGGAAGCAGATCTGATACTGCCTTCTCCACCACTGCTAAAGCATGGCTAAGGCAGTAGATGGCCAGGTCACTTAGCCTTTGTTCTAGGTCTGCTCCTGCCTGTGTTGCGGAGCAGGCAATGTGCAGCAATCAGCATCTATCTGTCTACCAGGGCCAGGGTTTTCTGTGCCTCTCCTTCCATGGAAGGCTAAGCAGTCGGGTAAAAAAATCCCACAACCCAAACGCCGCTACTGTCCTGTAGGGTTACAGAGCTGGGCTCAAGTTGGTATGAAGAGAACAGAAGGAGGAATGAGCATTCAGCCAGGAGGAAGACTTGGGAGAGGGGACTGGGGCTTCATCAGAAAGATTATTTTTTTAATACATGGATGGATGATGTACCTTTATCAAATAAAACAAATACAAGCCCAGAAACAGTGTATCAGAGAATCATAAAATAATTTAGGTTGGAAGGGACTGCTGGGCACCAACTTCCTGCTCTCTGCAGACCCAGTTAGATCAAGTTGCTTGCCATTTTTTCAGGATTAATACCTCCAACACTTCCCTCAAGAATGCAAATCCAGGATGTGGCTCAGGAGTTGTCTTGCCCCATGCCCTCATCCACGCTGCAGGGGTGGAGACGGCACCCGCAGCCTCAGGGGAAAGAAAGGGACCTGCATCAGGACAGTGTAGCAAAGGTGTATCTGCTGGGTGTTAACTCAGTGCTGGGGAGACGGGGAAAAACCAAGACCCAGTCTGAGGGTACCCAGGGGAAGAGCAAGCTGATCCTAAAACTGAGCGCAGCTGGGGGTCTGTGCAGCTGGGAGCAGGGCAGGAGGGATAGGGAGTCTCCCTTGGAAAAGTGGTCTCGAAATAAACTTGTCTTAGAACCTTTATTCACGTCCTGGCCCTTCATGGGAAGGCCACCTCCAGTGTAAACTGGAAGAAGAGAAGCAAGGTCCCTGGGTGCAACCTTCTGGGCTGTTTGGAGCAATCAGTGCCCCCTGAAGAAAGCAGGGAGCAGGCTGGATTGTCTTTGTGCAGAGAGAATGCCACTCCCGTATCTCACAAGGAAGTTTGTGTCCAAGGGGAAAAAGAGGGACCTGAATAACGGAGCTTCACCAGGATGTTTTCTCCTTTATTTTAAATTGTACACGTGAGACAGTCTCAGACTAGGAGTCACTGATTGTTCACTGAACAGAATATCCCTCTGTAATCTCAAAGGAGGAGCCTTGAAGGGGAGCAGTATCCCACCAGCCAGGCTTGTATGGCTCTAAACACCAGTACCCATCTTCCCTACTAAAGGAAATATCACAGTGCTGTGCTCTCGTCCCTCAGGACACACAATTACTGTCTGCAAGCAGGAATAACCCCTTCCCTCACCTCAGCAGCTCCTGGCCCTGCAGGGCCAGGGCCAGGGGCTGAGGCAAGAGGAAAGCCAGGCACAGAGCCAGGAGGCCTGTCTGGGCTCAGCCCAGGAAGGAGGTCACTGCTGCCCATTTTGCAGGAGGCGCTGGAACAAGGAGCCATCCTTCTTACTTAGGTGGGTGGGTGAATCCAGCTCTGCCACTCTCCCGGCTTGCATCACCAGCACGCGGTCGGAATCCAAGATTGTGTTCAGCCTGTGGACAGCAAACGCCAGGACACACGTTGGTGGATGCAGAAGGTCTGCAGAGCTTCCCCCTGTGCACTCAGGGACACACTGCAGCCCAGCCCCCCAGAGAGCCTCTGCACACCTCTCAAACACACCGCCTCTGAGGAAAACACAGCAATGTCTTCTCGTTGCTGGGCATGACAGGGCACCAGAAGGCAGAGGGAAGCTCTGTGAAGGGAAAGCTTAGGGCGTGCCTGATTCTGGAGCTGCACAAAATGTTTCCATTCCCCCAAGAGAGTTGCTTCTGTTTGCCCCCACATTTCCTCACCTACCACCTCCTGAGGGCAGCAGAAATGGATGTGTGCATTAGCTGCCATTCCCTAGTAGTCTGGCATCTTTGCTTATGCTGCTGCCACCAGTGGATTTGTAGCTGTCAGACTGCCAACCACAGCACACCTTTGTGCCCAGTTCTGCCCAGATTGCTAGCAGGGCAGGAACCTCTGACCCTGGAGAGGTAAGACAGGGCAGGAGGAATGCCTCTGCGCAGTCGTGCACTGTTCAGTGCAAAACTAGAGCCCTCCAAAGCTGCAAGTCACAGGGAAGACACTGCACAAGATTTGAGCAGGTAAAAAGCGTCATGGAGTTCAGGATTCTGGTTACACATCCATCCCTGAAAGACTGCCAGACTGTAGCACTGGGAGTCACCTAGAGTGGCAAAGGACAAGTACTGAGTCACTTCCAGACCTACATTTCATCCATCCAATTAATGGTTCACCCAGCGATAAATGGCATGGAAGAACCAACCCCATCACCGCCTCTCCCTCCTTCCTGCTCTTTCCCATCTCCCTTCGTCACCGCGGAAGAGGGGCTGCAGCCATCTTCAACCCAGTCCTGCTGCCTTATCTAAAGCCACTCCTCTGCTGGTTCTCCTCTCTAATTACTCTTCCATTAGAAGTGGCCTCCCCCCATCCAACCCAAACACACAGCTCAGCCCACAGTGCCTTTACCTTTTCCACTCTGTTTATGCATAATATCCCTAGTGTAGGAACCACATTCCCTTCAAAATCCTCCTGCCTCCCTCTTATCTGGTGTATTTAACAAGACCCACTCAATTCACTTGCCAGGCCCAACCCACCCAGCCTGTCATCCCTCACTCCCACTTCGGTGCAGCAGGACACCAGCCCCTGCTACCTGCTCATTTGATTTTTAATTTTGTGGTAAACTTTGTGTTTTGAAAACACCCTCCACGCAACTGCACAACCCTCCTCCAAATCATCCTCCACTTGGCAAGTGTGGGAGCACTGCCTAATGCTAACCCACCCATTCGCAGTACCCACAGCCTTCATGTCTTGCTCTCCTCCCTCTGCCTGAAACCATCTACTGCTCCTACTCTTACACTAAATCTCTCTACTGTGGGACAGGCGCTGCTGCCCTGTCCTGCCTGGGCAGAGCCTGGCCTGCCAGTAGCAGGTGTAGGCTGGAATCAAAACTCAAAGGTTTGGAAAACACAACTAGCCAGAGTTCTGCCTCCCCGGCCAGGAGCTGGCTACCGGCTGTCCTGCAGTGCCCTCTACTGAGCCAGAGACACCTACTCCTCCCCTGTCTCCATGCTGCTCCTTTCTGTAGGGTGGTTCTCCATTGCTGCTTGCCCTAATTCGGCAGAATTGCAAGGCCCGATTCACTCCCCCAGCCCCAACCCCAGCAGGCAGTGCCCAAAAAGAGCCACCTGCTAGATGATGTGACATTTTGCACTTTGCTGTTCCACCAGTTTCTGGGTACATTTTTACATCTAGTTGTTCCCAGCACCCATGGACTAAAGCAGAAAAGGAAAATAGGCAAGGTCCAGCTTTTGGCACTTGAAAAGTCTCATCATAGAATCATAGAATTATTTCGGTTGGAAGAGACCCCCGGGATCATCAAGTCCAACCATCAGCCCTACTCTACAAGTTCTCCCCTACACCATATCCCTCAACACCACATCTGATCTACTCTTAAACACAGTCAGGGAGGGTGACTCCACCACCTCCCTGGGCAGCTGATTCCACTGACTGACCACTCTCTCTGTGAAAAACTTTTTCCTAATGTCCAGCCTAACCCTACCCTGCTGCAGCTTGCAGCCAGTCCCTCTTGTTCTATCGCTAATTGCCCGTGAGAAGAGACCAGCACCAACCTCTCTACAATGCCCTTTTCAAGCAGTTGTAGAGAGCGATGAGGTCTCCCCTCAGCCTCCTCTTCCTCAAACTAAACAATCCCAACTCCCTCAATCGATCCTCATAAGCCTTATTCTCTGAGCCTCTCACCAGCTTTGTTCCCCTTCTCTGTACTCGCTCCAGCACCTCAATATCTCTCTTGTGTTGAGGTGCCCAGAACTGGACACAATCATGAAGACCATCCCTGCCCAGATATGGCACCCAGTGCAGCCACCACTCCTTGCAAGTGATAGGATGAACTTAGGTGCGGTGTTGCTTCCTCCATACCTGTGAGCAATCGTCAAAACAGTTTTGTCAGCAAAGCGCTGGCGGATGGTCTGCTGCAGCAGCTGGTCTGTCTTCTGATCCACACTGGCTGTGGCCTCATCAATGCACAACACCTGCCAGGGACAGAGAGTGAAGGGACCTCCCAAGCACCACAGGAGAGAGCCCAATCCCTGCCTAGGGACAGCCTGAAAGGACAGCATGGGACACATATTCCCATCACACCCCCAGTTCTGGAGCGCTCTGCGGTGCTGTCCTCACACAACCATCAGCAGCTTGCCCTCCCCCTTGCTCCGATGGAAGCAGGGCACTCACCTTGGCCTGCGTCAGGAGGGCTCTTGCCAGACACACCAGCTGCCTTTGTCCCACGGACAGACTCTTTCCCCTCTCTCCCAGTTCGCTGTCCAATCCACCTGCAGGGGTCAAGCTCAGCAGTCATCCCACCAGGCTCTGTGCCAGGCCCCAGATGACTCTCCCAGTCTGGAGTTTTCCCAGTAGCACTCAAAACCCAGATCCTACTCAGGCCCAGGCCTTGGGAACCCAAGCTGTACACATGAATGTAAGCAGCACCTGGCACAGAGATGCCATGGTCTCCCAGAATTAGGAGACGTCTTATCTCAGGCTCTGCTCTAACATCCACTGTGGCCTGGTCTCATCAGCAGGATCCACCCACCCAATCCATCACCTGCCAGTCCCTTGCCACTAAATCTCAGGGAATGACATAGGATCATACTCAGCTGTTCCCACCCTGGTCCTAGTGTGCCCTCACCTAACCAAGTCCTTACTGCCTCTACCTGGTCCCTTTTCCTCAGCTCCCTGACTGAGCCGAGGCCTTCTCCCTCTCCCAGTACCAAGGCTTATCACAGCTGCTTCTTGCTGGGTTCAGACTCACCCATCTGAGTAACGGCATCTCGCAGGTGGCACTGCTCTAGCACCTCGTGGAGCTCAGCATCTGTCCGTTCTCCTTGGGGGTCCAGGTTCTCTCGGATTGAGCCACTGAACAAAAACGGATCCTGGGGGATGATGGCGAGCCTAGATCTGCAAGCAAACGAGACCTGAGGACTCAGGGAATGGGTTCTGCAGAAAAGCAAAGGCTTTTTTTTTTTATTTCTAGGGTGGTGTTCTTTGGCTTGCTGCACATCTTAGAGGTACAGAGACATGGGTCACATATTCAGCCTGCTTTCCTTAGCACAGCTGTTCAGAAACAACAGAGCAACTCATAAGAAGCTGCCACAATGAGACAAGAGGATGACACGGCAGTAAATCCTTTGCTTCTTACTCTTTCCTTTGCCATCCAACCACTGACACCTGTCAGTCTCTGGGTTCACCCAGCTGCCCTCCACTCTGCTCAGCCCCCCGTACCTCAGGTCCTCCAAGCCCACCAACTGGCTGTCAACACCATCCAGGAGAATCCGGCCTGATTTCAGCTCCAGCATGCGGAAAAGGGCCAAGAAAAGGGTGGATTTTCCAGATCCTGTCCGACCCACAATCCCCACCTTCTCTCCGGGGTAAACAGTGAAGCTCACACCATCAAGTGCATTAGGCAAGCCTGCTCGGTAGGCCAGGACCACTTGCTGGAACTCCACAAGCCCCTGGCATGGCCAGTCAGCAGCAACCTAAGAGGGATACGCAGGTGAGAGAGTATGACTATGACTTGCTGTCATCTTCACCCTCATGCTCCCACATGCTAAGCCTCATCCATCCCTTTGTATGTTTGCTTGGCTTCTGACCAGACCTAATGCACAACCAAACTCCAACTCCAGCCCCCTTGTAGACTTGTTTTTCTATTTTGGACCTAGCACCCTTTCTGCTCCCCTGCCCCTTCTTATCATTCCAGCCTTCACCAACACCTACCAGAGATTCATCCCCCCAGGGGATATACTGGTAAAAGATGAGCGATCAGGGTGGTTTCCATTGACTGAAGGCCCTCCACCCATACACTGGAACTCTGTGATCTCCCCAGGAGGCAAGTGCAGGGCACAGAGCCAGAACATGGGCCAGTTCCTGAGAAATACCTGAGCTTTTACCTGGGCCAGTTTATCCTGGGGCTCCACGGGGATGTCTGTGGTGTATTCCTCTGTTCGCTCCACACTTACCATCATGGTTTCTGTCATAGTGAAGCTGGAAATGAGCCCTGAGAGGAGGTTTGTGACAGAGAGGGCATATGAGAGCGCCAGGCCCACAAGTCCTGAGAGGACAAAAGCATAAGCAAGAACGTTACTGGCAGGGAAGGAGCTGGGATCTTGATGGCAGGACCAAGAAAGAAGGGAGTCTAGGATCTCTCTCAAGGACTGGGGGACACGTTAGGAGGGACAGGATCTGAAGCCCTACACTGTGGGTGACTTGTAGAGGGACAGAGAGCAGGAGCTCTGGATCTTACTCCAGCAGAGGAAGATGCGCAGCTCTGGGCTAGGAAAGGAAGAATCCTCAGGCCACAGCTTAGAGGTGGGCATAGAACAATTCCTGGCAGCCTACCTGGATTTCCCAGTTGCTTCTGGTGCTGGATAATGGCAATTCCTGCAATAGCGGTAACCACAGCAACCCCAGTCATCTGCAAGCGGATGTCCAGCCACTGCATCGCTGTGTTGCTGACAAAGAGGCAGCGCTGGTTCAGCTCCAGGCGCAGCTGATTCTCCAACTCAAACCTGGCAGGTGCACAACAGAGGTTCACAACACTCAACCTCCATTCCTGCTGCCCCAGACCAGGGGCATTCCTACCACCCTATAACCAGCCTCATAACAGGAAGGCCCTGGTTTATGAAGCCAAAGCTCTGGCTCCCTGTGTGCTCTTTCTTTCCACTCACCTCTGTGTTGCCCGCATGGCTCTGATGCTGGTCAGTCCTGAGAGAGTCTCTGAGAAGTGAGTGTAAATGGGAGACAGGGTGACACTGTAAAGGCGCTTGAGCTCCCGGGACGTGCGCCGGTAATAGCGCTGGATGGAGAAGTAGAGGGCAGCCAGGGGGAGTAAGATCAGACCAATCCAAGGGAGGCCATAGGTGATTATCACCAGCATGCCCAGGAGCCCGTACATGTTGGCCAGGAAGATGTTGAGGACAAATGGCAGGCTGTCATCCACGCAGTACAGGTCTGAGGAGAAGCGGTTCAGGATCCGGCCTGTTGGTGTGGTGTCAAAGAAGGTGACGGTAGCCTGGCAACAAGCGAACCAGAAAATAAGAATTAGTCAGCTGCAGCGAGATCCAGCTACAGAACAAGGCCCAGGAGAGCAGCACCAAGGGGAGGAGATAAGGCCACAAAGGAGTAGCCACCACAGCCCTCTTCCTTTCCTCAGCTGGAGAAATCTCGGACTCCAAAGCCAGTATGCACACACAGAAAAGCAACTCATGCTGTTCACACAGGAAAAGGAAAGATCCCTTCTGTGGTGAATGGCAGACAGCTTACCAAGATAGCAGTCACTTGGCTCCCATACTGGCCCACCAGCAGACAGTGAGACAATCCTCTAATCCTATCTTTCAATCCTCTAATGCTAACTATAGCCCGAGGACCCAAGGAAGCACAAATCCTTAAAAATTTAACTGGTATGTGCCAGCATCAGCCCTAAATCTTGTTTAATAACTCCTTCCAATCTCATCTGAATCTGACCTCATCATCCTGCAAAAGCTACTTTGATTCAGTTGACCATCGCCTGGGCTACATATCTAAGACTAATGAGTGAATAGATGCAGGTAGTAGTCAAAAAACACCCCTGCATGCAATGGACCAAGCCTTATAGGACACATTCTGACCCCCGGCCTGTTGGCCCCTTGTGCTGGCTGTGATGCAGCCCTTCTTGGAGCTCATCAGCTAATAGAAGCAGAAACCCTAATCCAATTCCCAAACCCTTACTCCCAACCATGAGAAGAGTGTCAAAGCAGAGTGACTTGCAGGAACCCCACTCTGCCCTGGACTTTCTATTACCTTTAGGACCCTCTGGAGCAGTCGTTTGTGAATGACAGTGGCAGCACGGATGGCACCATAAGCAAAGAGGAAGGCGCGAAGAATGGTGAAGAGTGAGTTGGCCCCTGCAATGCTCCCATAAACTATCAGGTAGAAATTGACATCCAGTGAATCATTGGAAGGGACTGGAGTGGTGTCCAGAGCTTGAACGGGAGAGCTGGAACACAGAAGGAAGAAGATTATGAATCTGCCAAGGTCCCCATGACAGTAAACTCACAGACAGGGCATGAGTACCCAGGAGCTTACTCCAAGGGAAAACAGGATACTTCAACCTGATACTCCTGTGAGAGACCACCCCTTTGGTACACTGGGACAAACACTCTGATTACTATGCAGCCAGGGGTCCTCCATCAGCCCCAGGCAGAAGCCCTTTGAGCACCTCATCAGGCCAGAGATCTTGATTCTCTTTCTTTGTCAAAGCAGCCACACGGATGCCCTGCAGTGGGGTGGTCAGTTTATCCCTGATCTCAACAAGAATCTTCAAAGGAAATCCACTTAAGGGCAAAATCGGAGTGTTTCCAGTTTCCTCTGGCATCTCCTGACCAGCATTCACTTACACAAGCCCAACAGTGGAGAAAAGAAGCAGCTCTGGGGAAGGTGAGGTAGCTGAGCAGACCATCAAAGAGGTATTTGCTGTCTGGGATATCCTGGAGATCCAGTGTGACAGCCACCAATCTGAGATATTTCTGGATGCTACAGAGAAAGACAGACTGCTTAAACAGGGTTTCAACCATCAAAAAAGCAGAAAACCTGAAGGGGAAGCTGATGGACAACCTTTGTTACTGTCTCACTGCTCGGTCTAGTCTTACCCTGCCTACCCTCTCCT
The DNA here is from genome assembly GCA_013400555.1 of Jacana jacana. Lineage (NCBI taxonomy): Eukaryota > Metazoa > Chordata > Aves > Charadriiformes > Jacanidae > Jacana > Jacana jacana. The sequence continues at coordinate 102,271 of VZTM01002802.1, read as the reverse complement.
CTGGAAAAAGCCTTGTCACTCCTGGAGCAGTGATAGGGCGCTGCTAGAGGAGCAGACATGCAACTGCAGCAGTGAGATGCCAGATCCTGTTTGCGTGTGCCCCCTCCCAACCGTGCTACTTCAGTTTGGGGAAAAGGGGTCTTCCTGCTGCAGAGAGAGCGACTAAACCCCTGGTCTCTCTTCCTCCCTGGAGTCTGCACAACCAGGGAAGGAGAGGAGAAGAATGTCTAAACAGAGATGTGCTGCTGGTCCACTGCCTCACCTTGCATCAGGAGCAGTGAGAAGAGGATGGATAAAGCCAAGCAGCTGCCCACTGCGAGCCAATACGCTTTGTACACCTGAAAAGCCACTGCCCCTTCTTTCTTCTCTTCCTCTTTGTGTATGAGATGATTGTTTTGGGTTGATTCTTCTGCCTCTGTCTCTGTGACCTCTTCTTGACTCTGTTCATCAGGGACTGCGGGAATGGAGGCAAAAATAAAGGTCAGTGCAACATAAGTTCCTCCTGCAGTTGCTCCTTGCTGTGAACAGGGCAAGTCTAGGCTATGAGAGAGATTTTTATTCCCTCCTCTCTCCCCTTTCAAGACAGGTGCACGAATCCTGGCAGACTTTCATCCAAAGCTGAACCACAAGTGGAAAAACAGATTCAAATACTGCCCCAGACCAATACCCAACACTATGTGGGTGTCCTCTCCCTCTGTGCACACACTACCCCACAGATCAGCACTGCCATAGGAGAGCAAGGTGGTGCAAGTCCTGCTCTAAGGCCAGCAGCCATCAGGTACAGGTTCTGTCTGAGTGCTCAGCTGAGCTCTGCTGCCCCAGCCACCCTCAAAGCTCACCAGATACAGACCTTTATCATTCCGCCTCTTGCCCATATTCTTGGACTTGGGGAAGGCTTCCACAAGTGGCAGGATGTCATCTGGTGTGCCTGAGAAGAGAAACATGCAATTGCTCTGAGGAACAGAGACTCTGCCAGCTACTCACTGCCTCCTGCTATGAAATGGCCCAGTTTTGTTCTCTCATACAATTCCCTATTTTCTCTCACAGCATCTGCACCCTTGAAGGTCCTGCTCTGTATAACCTGCTATGGCCTTTTACCTTCTCAGCTCCCCACCTCTAGGATTGTCCTGTTTTATCTGTGCATCTGCACATTTCCTTCCATCCCATCTTTGCTCACATACAGTGCTTTCAAGCTCTTTGCCATTGGGTTCCCCACTAGTTAATCTTACTCCCTTATGTCTGTCTTTGCTCAAGCCATTCAGACTGGCACGCAAGCACAAATGAATGTCTGAGAAGACAGCTAGTGGACCTGTCTTAACTATCCTGCCATTGTCCATCAACAACAAGGCATCAGCCTGCTCCAAAAACTCCGTCCTGTGGGTGCAAAGGATCCTGGTCTTGTGTTTGAGGACTCCAAGAATGCATTTCCGCATAAGATGGTTGGCTACGTCTGCATCAACAGCAGCCAGGGGATCATCAAGGAGGTAAAGCTCTTTATCCTGAGAGGGAGACAAAAGACAAGGATAGAGCTGCTGGCCTTGCCAGAGCAGGCCGTGCTGTAGAGGAAAGTGCAAGCATCTGTGTGGCACACCACAAGCACCTTTAGGGCAGCACAATGTGGTTTAAGATGTGCTGCCAAATCACATCGTACAGCTGGGTGCTTCCAGCTTCTTTGCATCTGACTTGGCAGTGGGCACAATCTGCCACAGCACGACTGCTTTGCTACTTACCTGGTAAACAGCCCTGGCAAGGGCTATTCGAGCCTTCTGTCCCCCACTGAGTGTCACACCGTTTTCACCAACTTCTGTCTGGTCACCTGCTGGTAAAATCTGAAACATTCAAGAAAAAAGCATCTATAAGGGGCAGAAAACTACTGGGATCCCTCTCCTGCCTCTGGCAGTAATTTCTGAGGGTGGCACCTTATCAAAAATGATACAATGCAACAGTCTATACTGCAGACAAGTGGCAAGCTTGGCGTTTATGCAATTAACTCTCCTGTACTCCAGAATAAGGTGGCCACATCTGAACTACTTGTTGAGAGCAACTTCTGGTCTGAGATAACTCTGGAATTGTGCCTGGGAATTTTCTGGGAGAGCAAGAGCTCTGCCTGCATGAAAATCATGCTAAGGCCCATCCAAATAGTTTAGCAGTAAAAACTAGAGAGGTTCAGTAGCTGGAAACAGTTTCCTCTTGATTTGGTAGCATACACATAGTCTATTACTACTCAAATAAAAATATTGCTTTACAGAGTATTCATAGCTCCTGCCAAAGCAAACAGGAGCTCCTAATGCTTGGCACTTCAGAAAATCAGGCTAGCAACTGGGAGGAGAGGGCTAGCTTTCTACCATATATGACAGCCAGGTTTACTGGCTAATATAGCCATAAGCCTCAAACCTAGAACATGTGTACTACTGACAGAAGGACCACAGACTCAGCCCTTCCAGACCCATGGGAATTTTTCTCTGATCCATAAAAGCATCAGCTGCTGATAGGTTCTGCCTGAAAAACCCAGCAGTCCTCAGCTCTGCAAGAACATCCCCTTTTTCCAGGATCAGGAGATTTTGGCTCAGTGACAGAAGAAACCACCCAACATGCCAACAAGAATGACTTCACACCTTAAAGAACTGTAGGGCTGAGAATGGTCTGGGGTGGGTGATGAGAATAACGCTGTGTGACTGGGACATTGGAAAAGCAGTCTATGGCCTGAAAGAACATGAACTACTCCCAGTGAAGCTCAGAGTGGATGGAAAAGCTGGCCAAGAAGGCTCAGAGAGGTTTACAGTTTAGGTACTCACATTCAGGTCCTCAGAGAGGGCACAGGCTTCTACCACCTCCTCGTACAGCCTGGCATCATATTTCCGCCCAAAAAGAATGTTCTCGCGGACAGTGGCAAACTGTATCCAAGGCTCCTGTGTGGCCAAGCCAAATCCTTGCTCCAGGTCACAAACATACACTTGGCCACCTTGTCTGCAAGCACAGTAGAAGCAGGTGGAAAGGAAAACAAAGGACAACTGTTGGCAGATCAAAATGGCCATCAAATGGGGATATAGCACTAGACAGTCCCTGTCTGCTGTGGCATGGAGGGACCAGACAAGGAAGAGTCTCTAGGCTACTTACTTAATGAGCTCTCCAGTGATGGCTGCAAGCAGGGAGCTTTTGCCAGAACCGACCTTCCCAACAACTCCCAAGAGCATCCCCTGTAAAGGGAAATGAAAAGAAACAACCTGATACAGCCAATGCAAGGTGGTTGTCCACATTTCTTGAGCCACATGGAGCCTGTAAGAAAGCTGATTGCTGTCTTAAACTAGGACTATGTCACAGGTTTAACAGCAGAGCTGGGTAAACCAGGCTTCTGATATGGCAGGACACAAGTCTGCAAGGAGCAGAACTCCAGAATCTATCTGTGTTCCCTGCCCAGTCCTCTCCTGCAGCATTGATGGAGCGTACAGAGGGCTGGTTCATCTCTTCTCTGTAAGCCATGCCTGTATCTCCTCCAGCACTTTTCAGCTCTGAGAGATGTGATATGCGTTCCATTCCTCTTGACTAAGAGAAGATTTTGATACATGGCTCATAAGACCAGGAAAACATGAAAACATGCCAGCCCTTCTCCACTATTTGGCTTCTCTAGTGCCATTGTTTTCTGTTAGCTCCTGCACCCTTGCTCACCTTTCTTACTAACAGGTTCTCAATGTGCAGTTGCACTGTTCCTGTGGATGAGGGCTGTCTGGTGCTTTCCCCCTCAACTGGAGCCCATGAGAAGGCTGCACATCGCATCTCCACGGCAGTAGCAGTACCTGAAGGGCTATCTGCAAGAGAAAAGCAGAACAGTGTTGCACTATTATGAGAAGGACAGAAAATTAAAGGCACCTGGCATCAAAAATACTATCAGCTTTGTTCCCAAATGGATGAGACCACAGACAGGGCACCGCCATGATACCTTTGACCCAGCCACAGGATGAGATGTTTGGCTACTGACTTGCCCTTAAACTTGTACCTCCCTTCCTCCAACCCTCCTGTCTATCACACACACATGGTTACCTTCTTGCTGTCAGACAGACACAACAATGACAACCTACTTTTATTATTTTTGGAGGTAAAAGAATGGCAGGGAGCTGGGAAATGGCAAGGAAGAATTGAGACAGCTCAGGAGAGGGGCACCCACTCATGTTCTTCTACCAGGTAAAGCCAAGATTGTTGATGGCATCAGAGGAGCTTTAGACAGAAGAGGGAGCAGGTTCTTCTAAAGGGACATTAATGGCAGAGCTCCATGGGCACAAGCAATGGCCTATCGTTGGTAAAGCTAAATGTTATAGTCTTGTCTCCCATGTTTCACAGAAACAAAAATCAGGCAGTGACAGCCAGCTGCCCTCCAGTACGGCTCCTGGGCCTCACACTTCAGCTCTCTGTTCCAAATGCTCCCTGTCTAGGGTCCCAAGCTTCAGCATCACCATTACCCAGGGTATAATAAGCTTCCAGGTCCTGGTCCATGAGTTCAAGGAAACACTGGATTCGATCCAGGGAAACTTTAGCTTCTAAGGTCCCATTCAACACCCATGGGAAGCTGTTGAGAGGGAGAATCAGCATCCCAACAAGGGCCAACGCTGTGAACACCTGCATGAGTAAGGAAACAGCCATGAGTTGGAGGCAGTACCTCCCTTTCCTCCTGTATTCTCCAAAGAGCTTCACCAGTGGAAGCCTGAAGAGCTGTGGGGAGACACAGGCTGGGTTTATCTCCCAGAAAAGATGCCTCAGGACTGCAGCCCCACAGTAGATTGCCGTCTGCAGAAGACAAGGTTGGAGTTCTCCCTACTATCTACTCACCTTTGTGGCAGTGAGTTGGTGACCCAACAGGACATAGGTGATGAAGATGGCAATGGAGACAACAACAGGCAGTGCTGCCCACAGGTACACACACACGGCATCCAAGTACTTGATGGCTCGTAACTGTTGCAGCTCTTTAGCCCGACAGCCATTTATCCTTGTGCTGAAGTGATTCTCCCAGGTGTAGAACTTGATCACCCGAATGCCACATAGGAACTCTGTCATTAGCTGCAAGCAAAAAGGAAAAGCACACAAAGTAACCAGTGCCTGCCTAATGCACCGAATGCCAACTACTTATCTGGTCTGGTGCCAGTTTTGCAGTTGCTTCCTGCTAAGGGCCAAGCTAGAGATACTGGGAACCATTTACTGCTAACAAAAACTCAATCGGCAACTACTGGGAACTTTGCTCTCACTCCCTGCCCAGCTTCCTCAGCCACCTGTGCTGTGTATGGCTCAGGAAAAGGTAAAACATTACACTAATTCCCAACTGAAGGATGTGCAACACAGGTGAAGGGATGAGGGGATTTACCAGCTCCAAGTGTGGATGCTATTTACTTACTTTGGCCTGACAGTGCTCTGAAATAGCAACACCTAAGTCTCAGGCCTGGTGCTGCCACGACACAGCTAGTCTGTGCCCAGAGCCCGGCTGGACCACATCCAGCAGCTCAGGTGTCCCAGCAGCGTGCTGTCTTCTCATTCCTGCTCTCATGTCAGCATGTGCAGAGAAAGCTGACATGTGTCTATTTACCTGACATTAAAGACAACTAAAAAGTGAGAGCTCGCTCAGCAAACCAGTCTTACAATAGTTGGAGAAGCTGCATGTACCCTGTACAAATAGGTGCACCTTCTGTTGGGAAAAGAAAGATTTTTAAAGCTCCCAACAGTTCTGACATGGAGCTGACTTAAGTTTCATGCTTCCAAAGCAGGATGGAAATGGCAAGTGAAAGTGTTGTCCCCTCACTTTAGAAATAAAAGGCTAAAAGGGGGGAACCAAATGCTTGATGTGGCGAGAAGAGAGACAGCACTGCAAATATGTAGAAAACAGAGGAAAAGATGACAGAGGGTGCTAAGCTGGAGAGATATAAACCCACTACATCCGTGATCATTGCCTTTGTCCAGGCTGTAAGATACCTCACTGCTGACAGTGTTACTGGAATAATAGCATGGAAACAAACATCTCTGGAAAAAGCAACCAGGAGTCCTACTTTAACTTCTACACACAGAAAAGAAACCTGCAAAGTGACCTGAATTAGCACAGGGGAAAGACAAGCATCAGAGTTTCACTATCTCATGGGTGGTGACACTGCATCCCATTGAAACACTTTTGAACCAAGTGTGTGTTTGGGGGGGGAGGGGTGTGCCCCCTTCAGAATTTTTCCCAGCAGTTGTGATTCAATTAAACTGCTTGGGACCATGGCAAGTGGCTAAAAAGCCAGTGTTTCAGGGACAAACAGGAAGAAAATATAGTAGCAGACTCAGAGAGCACCAGGTGTCTCTCACCTTGACCCGTGTGTCCTTGTGTTTCAGCATCTCCTTGTTGTTCATCATGATGCGGTTGGCTATGACCTTGTTGATGGGCACAAGCAGCAGAGCCAAGGCCAGGCCTGTCAGAAAGGCGACTCCCACTTGCTGGTAGAGAAGGTAGAGGGTAATGGCAAACTGGAAAGGCAGGCTCCACACTTCATGGAAGCTGAAGCAGAAGTTGACCAACCTACTGGTGTCCGTGCTCATGAAGTTGACAATCTCCCCCACGGTGAAGCGTGTAAGGCTAGTGCTGCTGACATGCAGAGCCTTGCGATAGATGGCAGAGATGACGGCAGCCCGTACCATCAGTGTCACCTTGTTCACCTCGTAGCTGAACTGGTTCCACAAAATAGCACCCAGGAAGGAGCCAGCAAAGAGCCCGAGGGCATAGAGCACCCCATGGCTCAGGGGCTCCTGCCGTGATTCCATGAAGTTCACCAGCAGGTTCAGAAGCAGTGGTCCAGAGAAACTCAGCAGGCTGCCGGCCAGCTTGAGAAGTCCAAGGGAGTAGAAACGGAGGCCAAAGGCTGCATGAAGAACTGAGAGGAGTCGCACGGCCACCTGGGCACTGTGTGAGTTGTCCAGGGCATCACTACTCCCATTGCCTTCAGCAATGATTGGGCTAGTAAGAGACACAGTCTCCTCCTCTACTTGACGCAGAGCTGCCCTCTTCTGCCAGCAGGAGTAGAACCGATCACAGACTCTGGCAACCTGGAGCTGGCGAGGAAGCACATAGACATCCTGTGGCTGGTTCAGCTTCCCCTGATAGCCACGTTTCATAAGAGGGTTCATCCAAACATAAAAGAAGCGTGAGAGCCAGCTCTCACCATCTTCTGCCACTCTCTGCTGATTGGGCACTGGGATCCCTGGCTCTGCAATGAGCTGGTCTTCCTGCCAGGAAGAATTGATGGACAGCAAATCTTGCCGGCCAGTGGTGGGTAAGAGGTAGCTGATCACATACACAAGCAGAGAAACCAGTTGCAGACACAGAATGGCAAATCTGAAGGAGGCAGCAGGATGGGCAGGGGACCAAGCAGTCCCGCTTTGGTAGTACCACACCAGCGTGATGACTAAAGAAGGCAGAGGTAAGACAGTGAGGAGAGCCAGGGCCACAGGGCCTCTGGTAGAGCTGTGAATGGACCTGCAGAGCATGAGAAGAGCAAGGCTGTGGGTGAGCCATGTCAGGGCAGCAGTGCCATTGGCCAGCACTTCCAGGTACACAGGGCCCAGCCCTTGCTGAGAAAGGGTGGCTGGGATGGTATCAGCAAGGAACAGGCCAGCAAGTACAAAGGAAGTGGCAATTCTGCATCCCCAGCCTGGCCTGCAAGGCACCCCAAATCCAGATCTAGAGGAGGAAAGAGCAGAAAAAAAACTTAAGAGTTGAATTTTCATCACCTTTCACTCAGAAGTCTCCTTTCCTCTTCTCCTCTTTCCCCCTTATCTGTTCACTTTTACTTAACCTCCTAGATTTGTCTCCCTAGATTTGTAACTTTTTCAGACTGTAGGCACTGCTAAACTACAACAATTCAATATAGTCCAGTATCTGATCAACACCAGAGATTCAGATGCTACCAAAGAATAATGTTTCTCCACAGAAATTTCTTTGCAAACTATGATATTTTGTGGTCAAATCAGACTCCAGTCGTTGAGGATTAACAAAACAACCCCCCGGGATATTTAACCACTTTAACACAAATTGTGGATGATCCGATTCTGTGTCACATCTCTGGCTGTTGATTTTTCTTGGTTTTGTGACATTTTCACTAGAAACATTTCTATCACTGTTGTTTTCAGCGATGCTGTGTCTATTGCCCAACAAAATATCTCATTATCACTTGCTTTGTTATCATCTGTGGCCTTTCAATATCAGTGAACATTGCCATGCTTACAGTTTTCAGAAGAGTGCAAACAGAAAAATAATCATTGGTTTCTGTGAACCCCTTATTACCTTAAATATATCTTCCATGACGCCTTGGAATTATATACTCTCCCAGAAGACTCCCAGTTTTCCCAGTCTTCATTCACTGAAATTCTTTTGAATTATTTTCTGTGATTTTATGCTTACTGCCCTCTCTATTCTTTCTGGATTCCTTCTGCAATGGAGGGACCAAGGCTGTACTCAGTACTCTGAATTAGGACGGATGCTGACAAATATAAAGGTACTGTAATATTTTGTCCTTCTCTAGTTACATATTCAGCTCATTACAGGGAGATCGAATTTCCACCCTTTCCACCCCACCTCCAGTCCTGCATAATAATCAAGAGCTAGACAAGTAAGTTGTCATACCTTGGAGTGCCAAGGAAGCAGGCACTGACCACTGCAAGGATCACATGAGGAATCACGTTCAATGTCAGTTGATTAAAGCAATGCCCAATGCTGCCATGAACCCACACAGGGAGTGGATCTTCTGGACTGGTCCCACACAAACCAGCAAGGATATTCTCCATCCTTTACTGGAATTGAATGTGAGAGATAAAAGTTCCTAGGGTAGAAAAGAAAAAAACAAACCAGCATGAGGTATAAAAGGAAAAATGTACAGCCCTTGTTCAAGGTGGACTGTGATAAGGAATGACCATGGGATGTTCAACTTCCTGGGTCACGCAGTCCAGGTTCTGCTACTGCGCACTTGCTGGTTTATCATCTACTTTGCAATGTGATTGAGGACCAGCTTAAAATAAATTATGTTGTTTGTTCCCTTAATTCACACCAGGACACGGGTGCTCCAGGAACATGAAGCTTTCTACTTATTTCCAGGGCATTTTTTTTTTCCCCATGGCCAGTTTATCTTTTGAAACTAACATCAGGATGCAGCTGCCTTTCTATTGATCACTCTGAAGAAATATTTTCAGCTACTTAAACAATAGCCTAGCAGTTATATTTCCATTACCAAAATGATTCCCACAATTTCTCAAGCCCACACCTAACACTCAACATCCTCCGGAGGGCGGGGGGTGCCGGGGCCCATCCAGAAAAGCAGGCGGTACCTCCAGGCTAGACAGGGCCGGGGAACAAGGCCCTTGTTCCCAAAGGCTGGGAAGGCCTCGGCTTTACAGCCATTTCTGCACCAGCACCAGCAGGTCCCACCTCCAGCCTGGAGTCTCGGCAGGCAGGAAGGGGGCACTGCAGCACCGTAGTCGTGGGACGGGGCCCTGTCATGGCGGCCCTGCCAGCCTGCGCCGGTACAGCCTCGGCAGGAAGGAAGCCCCGACCGAGGCCCAGCGTGGCGTCCGCCACCCCCTCCCCAGGCTCCCGCCACACGACGAACTTTGACCC
>VZTM01002802.1:48277-85689 GCA_013400555.1 Jacana jacana | reverse complement strand
CGGCGCCTCCCGCCGATCCCCGTCGCCGCACCGCAGCAGGAGGTTGCCATCGCCGCCGGGAGGACCGGGGCCCGGGGGGACCCGGGGCCGCCGGGGGAACGAGCACGGAGAAGGCAGCAGCAGCCGGGTAACTACTGCCGTGCGCTGAGAGGGTCTTGGTGCGGGGCTTGCCCCCTCCTTCGGAGGCTGTCAGGCCGCGGGGGATCCCCGGCGACGGCGGCCCCGCGACTTGGCGAGGGGTGTCTCTCCACCGCCCCCCCTTCCGCGGTACCCCGGCCCCCCGGCCGTGCCCTGTGTCCCGTCGGCGGGAGGGCGGGAGCTGGGGGGCTGCAGGGCGAGAGCCTCGAACTTGGCGCGCAGAGGTCCTTGGACCGGCCGTGGGTCCCTCTGCGGAGGGAGAAGGGCGATTTCCCCCCGTTCCTTAGAGAGCCAAATGGGGGTAGGGGAGGGGGGGAATTTTAAAAATCATCGATTTCCATTTCGACTAATGCTTTTCCCTAAATTTCCGTTACATTTTTATTTCTCTCTTATCAGCTAGAGCCATTTTAGATAAGGCTCAAAGATGATGCTATCTTGTGCTAAGGCAAAGGATGTAACTGGTTGCTTTTCTCCATTTAACACTGTTTTGTGTTATTGTATAAATATCGTTTAATTTATGGGAAGATAACTTCTCTAGTAGGGTGTTGAATGAGCACTTTGTCTTAGGTCTCCTGCTGTCATGTGCGTACAAAGGAGACTGTGTTACAGATTTATATCTTTGTGAGGTATCCTTTGATAGGCAAGTGCTTTATAGTTGGGAGCTATGCACAAGGTGTTCCATTCTTCTTGCTCAGTCTCGGCAAAAGCTGATTTGGGCATGGGAAACTCTGGTTTGGCATCTGAAGTGATACCTTCTCGGATGCAAACACCATTGTTCTAAACCAAACTATAAAGCTGTACTTTTTTTTTTTTTAGCTAGTGCCATTTAGGTTTTCTCCTGTTCCTCCTTGGTGCAAAGACCGTCTTTCCTGATAACTGTTAGTTATGGTGTGTAATAGTGTCACTGCATTTGTTTTGTGCTTAAAGAAGAGATTTTCATACTGGGATATTCTAGGCTATGGTTCCGTGGTCACTCAATCCAGCACGTGTACTATTAAAAGGAACGGTGCACTCGCTTTTTCCTCTTGCCCTGCAGCGTATTCTGCCCCTTCCCTTGCACTCACACTTAGATTTGTGAAGTTGCAGAGTGAGCTGATTTGAGGAAACGATGTGGCTGAAAGGCAATCCAAGAAAAATACAATGTCTGCTACTATTCATTGCATGGTGGGACCCCAAGAGAGAACAGGGATTGCCCTTTCTGATGGCAGTACAGGTTCTTGGGTTTCTTTGGAGATGTAGCTATAGAGGAGATCACAAGTGATTGTAGTGGAGTTAAAATTCAGCTGTTGGTGCTATTTGTTATTTAAAGGTGAGCTGTCTGGAACATATGGGAAGATAATGTTGTATTTGACGGTTAAGCCAAGCCAGGCTGAGAAGCTTGGCACTGGCCATTTGTTTTTAGGCTGTATTTCACCCATTGTCTCAGTCCTATAAGTTATCTGTGGGGTAGCCCTGCAAATTCCGTTGCTAGTAAGACCTAGGCTGAAAAGAAGTATTTTTTTAAAGGATATAGTTTTTTAAACCTGATTCATGTCAGTTTGTGTTACGTCTCCTTGGACAGTTGTATGGTGGCAACTGAGGGGGTGACAAACTGAGATAGAGAAGCAGAACCTTCTTAAGCTGGCTTTACCGTCACTCAGCCTGCCTTTCACTGTATCCATGATAGACTGTGAATCTGTGCTATTTGCAACAGAACTTTTCATGATGAGTATGTTAGTGGTTTAGACTTGAAGAAATTTGAGCTAGGAGTTTTTGATTAGAAGCTTCCCACTCCCCCTTTAGGGGAAAAACAAAGCCACGACACCCCCCACCCCCCCTTTACACAAACATTATTCTTGACAAATGCTATTTTTCCAGTGTTATTTTGCACACATCTGGCTCAAGTTATAGTAGTCTTCTCAGCAAATTGATGCAGATTCTTAGATTCTTCATGTTTTTCTTGCTTATTCCAATTACAGAGAAGAAGGATTGAAAAGTTATTAATCTTAGAAATTAGACTTTAGCAAGTTAGCTAGTGCTGAACTGCTGGGCCAAATAAATTTTTTCTTTCTTTACAAGAATATTACTGCACTTAAGGGAAAGCTTTCTCTAGGAAGCAGCTCTCATAATGGGAGGGAACTTGAGACAATTTAATACAGCTCTTTAACCTGTCCTGTCTCTTGCACACGCTAAAGCCTAATGTCAGTAATCCTTAGAGTGCATAACATGCATTTTTTCCATGGAAGTGTTTGTCAACCAAAAGGTGTTTGACCAACATTACTAATTCTTTAGAAGTGATGATATAAAGCATAAAGTACATGTACAGGTTGATTTTACTTCTTAGGAGTACTGTTTACAAAATTACCGTTAATTAGAGAAAGATAAAAGCTGGAGTTATGCTGATGTTTTCCAAACAGTGGAACTATGTGTGATCAGAACAAAGCAGACAGCAGATACATTGAGTCAGCATAACTGGGTTAAATTTTAATAATGTTTTCAGATTGATATGGTTTAAGACAAACCTCTCCAGAAGTTTGAGTTTACAAAGTGTGGAAATGTGGAGTATTATGCAAGTGTGTTAGGAAGTGGCATTTTAGAGCTGTCGCTGAAAGGAGATGAATTCGGACAGAAGACTGAGGAGGAAGAATTTAAGCTGCAACAAGGAAGGAGGACTTGGAAGTGGGAGTATATCACAGAATCATTTTGGTTGGAAGAGACCCTTGGGATCATCGAGTCCAGCCATCAGCCCCACTCTACAGTTCTCCCCTACACCATATCCCTCAACACCACATCCCATCTACTCTTAAACGCAGTCAGGGATGGTGACTCAGCCACCTCCCTGGGCAGCCCATTCCAGTGACTGACCACTCTTTCTGTGAAGAATTCTTTCCTAACGTCCAGCCTAAACCTACCCTGCTGCAGCTTGCAGCCAGTCCCTCTCCTTCTATTGCTAATTGCCCGTGAGAAGAGACCAGCACCAACCTCTCTACAATGCTCTTTCAGGCAGTTGTAGAGAGTGATGAGGTCTCCCCTCAGCCTCCTCTTCCTCAAACTAAACAATCCCAACTCCCTCAATCGTTCCTTAATCTCCAGGCCTTTCACCAGTTTCGTTGCCCTTCTCTGTATTTGCTCCAGCACCTCGATATCTCTCCTGTGCTGAGGTGCCCAGAACTGGACACAAGACTCAAGGTGTGGCCTCAGCAGTGCTGAGTACAGGGGGATATACCTAAGGGTGGAGATTTAGGATGTGGAAGGAAGACACCTATGGGGTAAGGCCATGGAGTTGAAATGCAGAAAAGTTTTGAGTACAAGCTCTAAGGTTGTACTACTCTCGTACTACTATTGTCTCTACCCTTCATATGAATTGGAGTATTGAAGGAGCAGCTTCAGAGATTTCTTAATCCCTTTTTATTGATTCTGGGAGTTGTTTTGGTTTTGGGTTGGTTTGGGGTTTTTTTTTGAGATGGAGTGCCATGCATTCCCAGGTTATCAGCATAGTTTCCCATCTTCTCTTGCGTAGCTGGGATGTTAACTTGCCAGTGGAGCTGTATATTGGACATTGCAATTACGGATAGCGTTAGATTTTTAGTGGGTGGGGAAAACTGTGGGAATTGGAAGAGCATGGAGTAGTAGCAAAGGTTTGGGGCACGTACTGAAAAAAGTAATGGAGGAGAGGAGGGTCAAGGCTTTACAGTGAGTGATTTTGGTGGACTTTGTTCTTGTAAGGCTGACCCATGCTGCTTTTATTTGTCCCTGCTGACCTGCATGCTTGTTCTTTTTATAGTTTCTGTCAGCTTCTTTGCTTTCTTGTAAGAAAATTGGCTGAAATTAGAGGACTAGGCTATGTTGGGTCAACAGAGAAAGAAGACACAAGGAACTGGTATGCAGCCTGTCAGTAATATGGCAATGGTAACTGGTTTAGGCACCAGAACACAAAGGGAGGAAAATGCAGTGCAGTGCAGGTGGGAATGACTAGTAGTGGTGTTCAGTGCTCCAAGTGAAAAAAGCTTTCACTTGTCCAGAAGTTTGTTTTGAGATGTAAACATCACTGCTCTGTCTCTACTTCCTGAAGATCATTGTCATGTATGTGCCCAATTTGCCAAAATTCAGTGTTACACTGGGCTCATGTAAGCCTTCAGAGTGTGTTTGTATGAGAAGCATGCACCGTGTGTATATATATATATATGTGTGTGTGTGTGTGTGTTGCATCTCAGCTGGCTCTTGTAGGATCATATTGTGCTATATGACATAGTTAGATTTGGAAAGTAATTATAATGTGTTCTGATAAATGCTGGGATTCAGTTTAATGGAGCAAACCACAAATCACTCATATGTTACTTTAGGACAACATTATGTGCACAATGGATTCTAGTGCAGATTTGTACTGCATGTAAATTTTGTTCAGGCAAATCTGTGAGGAAATTCTTTTGCTTTCCTGTTGGAGATTATGTACTGTTCTTCTTTTGGTCTCTTGGAGAATTGAGCTGATTCTGCTGCATCTTCTCAGGGTGGATGCAGACAACATAGTGCACCTGCTGCTTGCTACTGCAGTTTTCAGCAGTGAAAGCAATATGCAATGCTTGACCGATTTGGCAGAACTGAAGCTGGTTCATTGTTTCCTGTTAAGCAGAATCTAAACCATATTGGTTTAAAAAAGAAAATCAAGTATCTCTGTCTCCAGGCAGTCTCCTCTGTTTCTTAGGGAACTCCCCTTACTTTGATCATTCCTGTATTCTCTTGCTGTATTCTAGAATGATGTGAGGCTTAACTGGTTAAGCATAATTTACCAGTAATGACATTTTCCGTATTGGGTGTGTGTCCAGAGGAATGCCTATGCAGAGCCAGTTAGCTCAGGCCTTCTCTGCTGTCGTTTTTTCAAATGCAACTTTATTTAGCTCTGGTCTAGGTCTACCAATAATAAATAATGACATCAGGAATTCTATTATAGAAGGTGTTTCTGTAGTCACTGATGGTTTTAGTATTCTGTTGCACTTATCTGCTAAAAGCAGCGTGAGGTGAGGAAAACTGTTGAAAACATCACTGCTAGGAAAATCTTTGTTTACACTGGTTTATGCTTTGGTTCATGTTGCTACTAAAGCTGGAAAGGGCCAGAAATCCAGACACTTTTATTAAGAAATTCCTGGCAGTGTTTTTTATGCAATGTTTGTTTAGCTGCTTCTCCTCAACAAAGAAAGGAGGACAGCAGCAATCTGGGATTTCTTGAAATGCTGCTTTATGAAATGTATCTTTGAGTTGAAATTTTCCCTTCTAGATAACGTAAATATAGAGCGTGTTATTGGCACCTGGGGTGAGAAATGAATGCAGTCAATACCTTCCCCTTTCTTTAGTACCTTAAGACAATGGAAGTATTTGGAACAATTGTTCTTCTAGTTTGAGTTTTTAATTGATCCATCCACCCTAAGTCTCATGTGTTAAGCAGAGCAGAGTCACTTGCCTTTCTGTAGGCTCAGATTAAAATTCCCTGATTGATGGGCTTGCACTCTTTCTTCAATTTACAGAGACGTTCACCGAGTCTCCGCTCTGAGTCTTCACTGGAACAGAGTTTGCGGATTACTGTTGGTAATGACCGGTATTGCATTGGCACACCAGAGCGAAGGAGGCTGCCTGATAGACTGGGCTCACCAATTGATAACCTGAGTGACAGGTATGGTCCTCCGCAGGTGGGGATTCAAGTGTGTGAAACAGTAAGAACGTGGGAATGGCTGTATTGGGCGAGACCAAAGATCTACTTCGCCCAGTGAATGCCTAGGAAATGAGGGTAAGAGGGCAAGCATGTAGTGATGCTTCCCTGCCATACTCCTCCAGCCACCAAGCAAGCTGTGGTGCAGGGCACTCCTGAACCAAAGTCACCGCTTGTGATCATAGTAACTCTGAACTGATACTTCTCTGACCTTTGTCAACTGCTTGTATAAGCATATAGACTAAAAGTGCCCAGAGCAGGGGGCAGCTGCTTCATTTGACATTTCACAGCTTCAGCCACCTTCTTCTGTTTCTTATGAACCTACCTAGTCCTGACTGAAGGGAAGGTTGTTTGTGGATGGCATAAAGCTTCAACTGCCTCATTTTATTGGAAGGAATTATCTACTAGAAGAAAGCTTTAGTGTAGCTTAAAGAAAGAGAAGTGAGCATAGTCTGATAGTCTCATGGTGACAAATTAAGTATCAGAATTCCCTTGATTTAGATTGGAGAGAAATATAGTTAATGAAGAGATGTCTTTTACATTAAAAAGACTGTGCATGGTGAAGTATGGGTAGATACTGTTTGGAAATCTTTGTCTTCAGTAGGAGAACAGGAATAATCTGGCAGAAGAAGTAAAATCAGAAGACTGTGCAAATAAAATCCTTTTTATTGTCTTGATTTGCAAAGTTAAAAATGGCATAGTTTGTGCGCCAGAGCATGCAGTTGCAGTTTCAAGTCAGGGATAAACACTCAGCACAAAAAAAAAGAGCAGTGTAACTTCAATTTTTGATGCAAATATCCCCAGCTGTTGAAAAAAAAAAAATAAAGAAGAGGGAAGTGAGCAGAATAAGTATATTTGCTGTTTTTCTCAAGTTTAAGTTTCGGCAGGAGCGAAAAACCAAATAAGACTTCAGTTTTCAGTACTCTCACTTTTCTGCCTTTACCTCAGTTCTCCTGGGAGCAGGGTTAGATTTGTAAATCCCCTGTGCAGTCCGCAGTCATCTGAATGAAATGAGTGCGTGTGGCCAGGGAGGCTACCTGGTTGGAAGGAGCAGGAAATGGCATATAGCAGAACTGGCACTGCTCTGGCAAATTACGTTTGTCCCAGTGCTTCCTTTTCTCCAGAGAAGTTTTACATTTAACTTTTTTTATGGTTGTGATGCATGGTTAGAAGTAATATCAGTGTCCTGGTTTGAGTGACATAGGATTAATTTATTTTTCAGTAATTTTACTTTTCAGTAAGGTCTCTTCTAATGCTAGGGAAAACTGCATTTTTAGAAGACTCTAGTGCATGAATTCGTGAAAATATTTATTTTATAGCCAGCTATGCTATGCGGGTTTCAGGGTCTCAGTGTTTTCGAGCCTCGCCAAGTGTGGGGATGGGGAGGACCGAGACCCAGGCACTTGACCCAAGATGGCCTACAGAATTATTTCATACCACGAACATCATATTCAATATAAATTAGAAAGCTTGCTGAGGAACGTTTTTCCTCTTCTGTGATGGCTGCAATCCTGAGAACTCTTTGCCCTAGTGCCAGATCCCTGAGCCCTTCCCTACTTCCCAAAGCCATAGCACTGGCAGTGTGTGACATTTGCATCTAAGCAGCTTCAGTGTTCTACTTCAACAGATTAGTATTTTTTTTGTCTTCCAGAATCTCAGTCTATTAAAGTGGAGAATATATCTTTTCCCCCTCCCTGTCTTCCATTTCTCCCTCTGTCAGTATTTTTAAGACATTCTACTAATATCTGAGCTGGCATAAGCTATACAGAGCATCCCACCAATTCTTTCATCTGAGGTTAATTCAAAGGGTTAGACCATATCAATGCAGAGACTTGGTCCATGTTAATCTGTGCTCTGCAATAGGTTTTTTTTTTTCGCATAATATCAAGAGTGACAGTTGGCTTGAGTATGAGCAGCTCATCTGACGTCCTATTCAAAGACTGTCTGTTAAGGTGGAGTCCTGTTGGTGGCTGACAGCAGAATACCGTTATTTATTTATCTTTCTGTAGGTGTGAACAAAAGATGTCAAAAAGTAAACTTACCTTACACTAGTTGCAGTTCTCTGAGGTGTCATGTCTATGTAGTCTATGGTCTGTTCTTCTTCCCTGAAACTACAAACTCCAGTAATTCACAGATGCTGTTTTGGTGAAGGAATTGGGATGGTCACAGTGGTACTACTTTGTATCCTCCCTCGGTGATGCAATGGCCTGTAGTGGACATTGCTGATGAAAAGCACCTGAACCAGTTAAGAGGGACATGACTGTTGGACTGTGTTTACAGATGGTCATGGAGAAAGCATTTTTCAAAGAATCACAGTTTCTGTAAGGCAGGTAATCCTATTTCTCACACCTGTATTTAATCTTTGGGTTTTAAGTCTGCATCTTAGCTGTTCAGAGTGTATTTGGTACATCTTTCTAGTTGTGTCACAAGTTTCCTGTTCCTTTCTCTCTGAAGCAATATTCCTTCTGCCTTGTCACTGCAGTCAGTGCATTTTAATTGTAGGTGACACCTGGCAAGCATGCATGCAAATTATTTGCACAAAAATCAACTGAAATTTTATGGTGAAGTACATCTGTTACTCCAGCAGGTGTGTTACACACCAGGTGTTTATATAGGTTTAGCACGCTCAGAAAAGGTGCTTTTGGAGAGCATGGATGTGTGTAGTTTGCTGGAAACTGTAAAGGTAACATGTAACACTGTGGGTACTGTAGCATGCTATATTTACCTTATAAGATGTGTTGTACTGATGAAGCATCTAATAACACAAAATACTTTGCAATGATGCAGGTTAGAGTGAAGTTTTTTGCTGGTTTCTTATTAAGTGTACATATGTAAACTATGAAAATACTCAAGAAAAAGACCTTGTCTGTTTACGTCTGTTATTCTTTAGTCTGGTGACTTTAAAACCCAGGCCTAAAATTTATCTGCACATTATTTTGAAGATGCTATCTGGCATGATTTGATTTGTCCCTCGGATCTATGGAGGGACTTTTCTTGGTAGGAGGACGTGATTTTTAAGGATTCAGGCAATCCTACATAGTTTATCTCAAGGTGATGTCTTGATCAGTCAAGTAAGGCATTTTACTATTGACAGTTTCTGTTCTACTGCTGTCATTTAAGGATCTCATTTACTTCCCATTCTTGGAGGATCTTTTATATTTTTGAAATTCTTGTGAGTAAAAAGCGCAACGGATTTGGTTTGTTTCTACCCGATCTAAAGAACAGTCCCAGAAGAGTTTTTAGGGGTTGGGAAAAAGGCCTTAGCTAAAATGGTGCTCGTAATTGGAGGTGTTTGTGTAGGAATTGGTCTGAAAGAAGAAACTCCAAGAGATGTAGCTAGTTCCCCTGGTGTTGTTCGTTGCACATCCACAGTGCGTAATAATGCAGAGGCTGGCACAAAGGAATGATACTATTACTACCCCTAGTTCACAGATACCTTATTGAAACCTGTGCTTCTTTTTGGGTATAGTAGTTCATGTGATAAGTGACAGTCCTATCTACAGATCTGTGTTGCTAGAATTTGTGATCCTTATCCACAGCTGAAGATAAAAAGAGGATCTGGTTGCACTTGCCAGTGTGAGACTGAATTATACCTTGAATAATTCATATGAAATGTGACCTTGGCATCTGGCTGGGTGAGATGAGGAAAGGGATTGTGGTCTGAAAGATGATAGTAATTTATTATTTTTTTTAACCATGTAGTATTTCTCCTTCACAGGAATAAATCCATCCTATGAATTTTTCAAGGCTCTCCTTCTGCAGTATGAGTTGAATTGCTCACCTCACTGTGTTTGCAGGTGACTTCCTAGGGAGGATGTATAGTATCATTAAAAATAAGTCTCCTTTCTCCAGGGAGTACATAAAATGTTGTGTCTGTTCAGTGATGTAAATTTTTTTCTGAACTAATTTGAGAATTTCTTACTCTTGAGTAGTAGTAAAATTTAGTTTATTCTGACTCAATATGTATGTTTATTCCATGCTTCTCTTGCACAGGGATGATATGGCTGATGGTCCAATATTCACTAGAGGCCTCTCATGTCCTCGAGGTCTTGAGAGATACCCATCGCATGAAGATCAGTCTTCAAGTCCCTTCATCATGAGACATGACGAAGACTACCGCAACCGAGATGTTTTCCTCCACCGTTCAGATTATAGTCCCCATTATGGTCGTCGAGAAGAGCTGCCTCGTGGATCTGACAGAGATGGTGACAAACTCAGGAAGTCCTCATACCCATCAAGGCCAGATGAGAGGGTACGAGAAGTAAAGCGCCCGCGGTACGAAAAGGATGAGAAGGTGCATGGTGTGAGTGGAGAGCATCAGAGCTTCTCATCAGGAACACGAAATTATCGCAGACGAAGCCGCAGCCGCAGCAGAAGCCCGAGCCCATCATACCTGAATGAAGAATTCCGAGAGCTTGACCGTGCAAGGAGGAAAAGAGAAGAAGAGGAGCGTAGTAGAAACTTGGATCATGAAGTTTCAGGCAGTGGTTATGTGATCCCTGGCTTGACTAACACACTACAGACTTCTGAGCCTCGGTACACGTACAGGCCTGAGGAAATCCCATCCATGCCCAAAAAATCCATTTTGAAGAAACGAGTGGAGGTGGACGTGGAGTCCCCTGTTCAGGTTTGATCTTTATCTGTCTGTCTGTCTATATGTTTCTACTTTCCAAAACAGTCACTTCATGATACAGAATGTTGGTTTATTTTCCAAAATAGAAAAAAAATCTTTACGTTTTCTTGTCTTTGAGGGAACAGGTATCTTTAGGATTGCATTAGAAATTTTAAATGGTGAAGACAGTTAATCAGGAATCACATGTATATATAAAATCTGAGGCAGACTAAAATGTCCTTGTTGAAATTCAGGCCAGGATGCTGAGATCTGGGCCAGCTTTTATAGAAAAGGTGAGTCTTGTATCACGAGCAGCCAGGAAATTGATGACATTGATCGAAGCTCTCTGCCTGTCACAGTGCCTCTTGCTTATTTCTTTATAGACTTAGAGAACTACGTAATGCATTTTCAGTACCTCTAGCTGAAAACACCTTCAAGTTTATTTTTTTTCCTTTGGACTATAGGCTGGAAACAACCCCACTTAATTTGTACCCAAGCTATAACAATTAACTCTCAAAATAAGAGCAATGGAAAAATAGACAGTGATAAAGTGTCTTTTCTTTTCTCATGCTTTAGTGCATTGCTTTTGATCTGTCTGTTGTACTGATGTCAAACTATTGGTTTGACGATGACATGTTTATCTCAGGAGGTGCTCCAATACTGAGGATCCCATTCTATACCTATTATTGGAAATTCTATTTAAGATGGCATTAATTATGTATATCTGAAGAAGTGACTGGATATAACTCCAGTGCAGTTGTTTGTACCTGTCTTACAGTGTTGAAATCCTGTTTGTCTCTGATTAAACTCAAAGCATAGCCAAGTTTATGTTAGGGGATTTCACCTTAAAAGTTTCATTTCTTACACTTGCAAGAATTGAATGAAATATAATTGTGGTTTTGGGTATTCTCGGTGATAAGCGTTCATTGCTGGACATGATATTCCAGAACCTTCAGGCAATTTGTTTTGTCATCTTCTGTGTTCAAAGTTGAATCAACTTTATATTTTTCTTTTTATCTTCTTCAGCTGTGAACTCCAGGAGAAATTAACATGTTCCTTTGTTCTGTGAGGTGCATAGTCCCCTGAAAAGGTGCTGTAGTAAATACTAACTTCTTTCTCTTTCAGCCTGAGGGTTTTTCAAGCAGTCTGGCTCCCAGCAAGGATCTTCCTCTTCTTTCTAGTAGTTCGTCTTTGCCCCAAAACAATGATGCTGCTCCTTTTGCTTCTGAAGTGGAGAACTTTCTCAAACGGTTTAACAAAGACTCTGCTGTGGACTCTGCAAGCAAGGAGTTGCATGATGGATATGAGTGGAGCCCACTTTCTGGGGCTCCCAAAGACGCTTTCATGTTTGAAGAGAAGTTTGGAAGCTTCTTGAGTCACAAGGAAAAGGTAGAACCCAAGTCAGAGCCTGCCGATCGGCATACTGACTTCCTACTGCCTCACGAGAGGGCCAGTCAGGATGGCAGTGGTTTCTCCCGAATTCTAGGCATGATGGCTGATTCCGTCAGTGCTCAGGAGAAAAGGAGACGCAGTTTTCCTGACATTGAGGATGAAGAGAAATTTCTTTATGGTGACGAGGATGAAGATACTAAAACTGAATCTCTCCCTGTTCAGAAGCCCGAAGTGAGTTGTGGCAATGAGCTAATAAGCCAGAAAGTGAGTCCACCTCCTTCTCCTGCTCCAGCTGTCAAGCTGGATCCTTTAGAAGAGCCCAATGCTGAGTATGCAAAGATCCATGACTTACTTAAAACCATTGGACTTGACATTGGTGTTGCTGAAATCGGAAAACTGGCTGTTCGTACCCAGGAACGCCTTCATGGCAAAAAGTTGGCGTCTCGTTCTCCTGATCGTCGCTCTTCAGATCCTCGCAGACTGGACCCCTGGGACTTGCGTCGCAGCCGGAGCGACACTCGTTCTCCTGAGTCAGGCCAGCAGCACTCAGCATCACCTCCGGTCTCTTTCCAGCACTCTAAAGATGCATCCGCTCTTCCGAAATCAGAATATATGAAGAACAAGCCAGTGGGACAGGATATACCTCCATGTGCACCAGAACAGCCTCTTCCTTCTGTCTCTCTCATTCCCTCAGTTCCACCAGCTCCTGCTAGTTTGCCACATACACCTACTTCTGTTTCCCAATACCAGATTCCCAACTACTCCCAGTTCACTGCCACTCAAATGCCCCAAAACTATCCACCTCCCACAATGGCTCCTCCAGGATACGATGCATATGGGCACTACATGGCATATGCAGCTCCTGGCTGGACCATGTACCCCCCTGCCCAGCAGCCTAATCCTACACTGCCAGAAGCTCATGGCCTTCTTTCTATGGCCATGTCAGCGAACCCAGCGCGTCCCAACCTCCGGGTGATTGAGACAGTCTCTATGGGAAAGGAAGTCCCTGATTTAAAAAGAGATGGTTCTGTGCTTGTTCATGTCCCTACAACTCCTGCTCATTCCAAAGTGCCCCTTCGTCTGTCTTCACACCCTCTCAAAAACACCACAGAAAAGATGTCGGATGAAAAGAATCGTGCAGCTCAAAAACAGAAGGTAAGTTATCTACTCTAATGCACCAACTTATGTTGGACTGCTTGACTGCTGCTGTAGAAGTTTTTCCTCTTCAGGAGTGCTGTTTTTTTTCCCCAAGTGGCTGCAGTTTAACAGCAGTCTAAATTTGTTTTTGTTAAAGATTTCTATGCCTTTGTTTATGTTATCCTGTGACCATTCTAAAAAAATGTGTTTAAAATCCCCCAAAGTTGTATGCCCTTAGGTTCTTGGGGCCATCCAAAATCTTACATAGGCTACAGCATGCCTTTGTTCTGCTGAGCTTTAGATATTTAAACCTGGCCATACCTAGATAAATAAACACCTGAAGGGGTGGTATAAAGAAGATGGAGCCGGGCTTTTATCTGTGGTGTCCAGTGCCAGGGCAGGAGGCATTGGACACAAACTGAAACACAGAAGGCTCCATCTGGACATGGTTATGCCTATATTAGGCATGCTACAATAACGCCATTGGTATACCTATATTAGACATTGTTAAATACATACTGAAGGATGTCACCATTCTCAGTTCCATACAATGGTCCTTCTATATTTGTATTAATTTTCTCTTAGAAGAATCACAAAATCAGAAGAA
Source organism: Jacana jacana (assembly GCA_013400555.1). Taxonomy (NCBI): domain Eukaryota; kingdom Metazoa; phylum Chordata; class Aves; order Charadriiformes; family Jacanidae; genus Jacana; species Jacana jacana. The sequence goes on along the minus strand of VZTM01002802.1, from coordinate 72,123 downwards.
CTTAAGGGAAACTGTTCTTTACTTGGTACATCTGACACCAGTTTAGATTATGGGTGTTAATACATGCCTTTTCTATTTACCTTGATTTGCATGATAATTAGAAAGTACTGGGGAAAAACATTTTAAAATAGGAAACTGTAGTTAAGTGACTGTGTAAGGACTGGAAGGTTTCTGAAAGCCATTTGGGTTTTCAAACTAGTGTCTTCTCAATCTTGGTTGTTAAAATAAGGCCATAGAAACACAGAATTATTTGGGTTGGAAGGCACCTTTAAAGATCATGTGGTTCCAGCAGGGATAAGGTTCCTCAAAGCCCCACCCAACCTGGTCTTGAATACTGCCAAGGATGGGGTATCTGTATTGTCTCTGGGCAACCAGACATCGTAAAAAGTTTCTTCCTTATGTCCAATTTAAATCTATCCTCATTTATTTTCAAATTGTTGCCCTTTGTCTTGTCACTACAAGCCTGGGTATAAAAAGGTGTTTCTGTACTTTGCTTATAAGCCTGCTTTATGTGTTGAAAGGCCACAATATGGTCTACCTGGAGCCTTCTCTTCTCCAGGCTGAGCAACCCCTACTTTTTCAGCCTTTCTTCACAGGAGAGGTGCTCCAGCCCCCTAATCAATTTCATGGCCCCAGCAGGTCCATGTCTTTCTTGTACTGGGGCCCCCAGAACTTGATACAGTACTTCAGGTGGGGTCTCACAAGAACAGAGTAGAGGTGGAGAATCCCTTCCCTTGACCTGCTGGACATGTTTTTTTGTGCAGCCCAGGATACCGTCTGCTTTCTGTGCTGCAAACGCACGTTGCTGACTCATATCTAATTTTTCATCGGTGTATGCATATCTGCCTTAGAGGCAGTATAGCTGTGCTAATGGTACATTGCCTTGGCACATCTGCTACTAGAAGAGCAGCACATGGGAAAGGCTGTAAGCTCTTTGGCTGCTTAGTTATATCACACTCCTCAGAACACATCAGGCCATGGAAAGATGGACCACTGAATCCAAGAGAGGCTCAAAAGCAGTTACTTTACATTTTTGGTCTGAGATAACCTCTCTGCTTTTTGTTTGAAGTGACTTAAAGAGGAGTACTTACACAAAGTGCTACATCAGCAGACAAGTGACTTCACTGCTTGCAGGAATAATAATTGCTTCAGCTGACACGGTTGAAATTTTGTTGTTAATGAAACTTGATGCTTCTGGAAGAGCTCTGTTGGCTGAAGGTGTGTGGTTTTCTCGTGCCGTGACATACCCCTGGTAGCTCACCTGTGCATCTTGGTGGAACTTCTAGGGGTTTGTCTGCACTACAGACTTCTTTGGCTTGGGATTAGTCCACTGTTTTTTTGTTGGAATGGCTTGGTATATAACAACTATAACAACTTGCATGCTCCAGTTGATGCCCCTATGCTGTGAGAAAACCTAGAATGAGAGAATGGTGTTTTGGTGATTAAGAAACAAAAAAAACCCAAAAAAATGTGTGGCATTTATTGTGATGGTAGAACTCCTTCCAGGGCCTACTCCAACATTTACATTCCTTTAGTAGTAGTGATTCTCTAGGGAAGACAAGGCCTTGGGTCAGATGTTGTTTGTTCAAGGGATGAGTCAGTAGTAAGCTTTAAGAGCATTGTGGAGTTAAAAAAAAAAAAGAAAGAATTTGTCTCTTGAAAAATGAAGCTGGGAAGGAAATGGAGAGAACTTTTCAGTTTTCATTTTAGCTGATTTCACTTTAGCCTGGTTTCCTTCTGTGAGAATCAATAAAACCAGTGAAAAGTGGATTTCTGAGCTCCTAATGCCAGAGTTTACCTTACTAAACAAGAAACGGACTTAACACAGGTTAATTTTGACAGTTATGCCTGCAAAATGCATTTGGTGGTACAGTAACAATTGGATTGAAGCAGAAGCCTAAAAAATAGCTAAAATAAGCCAGAGTTGAAACAGAAGGCAAGGTGAAGGACCGTGAAATCTTTTGTCAGGGATGAAACATGCCAACTGTGGAGATACTACCTGAGTTTTGAAGAGCCATTTAACATGGATCTTGCCTCACCCCTGTAGAAGATAGTCAGCTGAGCCTAAGTGCCTGGGGAAGGGGTGCAACCAACAAAGCAGGTTTGGGAATACACTGCCCAAAAGTGGTAGGGTTGAAGCATGAGCACATGATATAGTTACCTGTAGATGCAGAGGAAGAGATGTATTTACTGTATTAAAATGTTCAACAACATCTTCAGAATGGTGAGCAGTGTTCTGTGACTGGCAAGCTGAGGTCTTGCTGTCACTTTTGCAAGACTGATTGATTTGTGTTGGGAAGAGAAGAAAATCCAGTCCCCTTCCAATCTGTTTAGGTGATAGAAGAGAGAGAAAAATTGAAGAATGAACGAGAAGCACGGCAGAAGAAGCTTTACTATCTCAAGACTGAATTGGACAGGCTTCGTAAACAGCAAGGTATGGTGCATTCCCTGCCTGCTTTTTATCCCCACTGGGGTGTGTCATAAGTCCCAGTACCTGCTAGAAGTGAAGACCAAAATAATAATAGTCTGTGGTTTGAAACTAGTATTTTCATACTCCAGGCAACGCAGAACTCTTGAAAAAGCAGTGACCTAATTACTATATTAAAATTAATTATGTCAAAATTTGGCTGTTACACTGTTGCAAACAGTTGCTTTTGCAAGTTCTTTGTCAGCTTGGTAACTTAAATGAATTACATTTTATGCATATTACTGCTTTTGTAGAAGAAGTGAGAAGTAGTAACTGAAGACAAATCAGTGTGCCTTTCAGTTTTTCATGACTCTTACTTGGAGAAGGAAAAGTCCTGCCTAGACAGGACAAGTTTTAAAACTTTTTTTGGTCCAAGTACAACATTAATTTCTTTCACCTTTGGAAAGTGATACTTTCAGGTTAGAATCTACAATTAACTTTTTCTTGTTTAGTGGCACAGGGAAATAGTGACAATTAAAGTGATTCTCTGTCTCCAGGATTATGGTGCCTCTATTAAGGGTGTTTATTAAGACAATCTTTATAGAGATGGATCATGCAGATTTAGTGATGCTGTGCCTGGGAGTCAGTTCCATCTTTACAACGTCCTAGTGAAGATACAGTGGCAATATTCTGTATTAGTATTTTAATCGTTGCTGGAATGGTTGTACAGATCTTAAGACAGTTTTCCTATTGCATTTCAAACTCTTCTACTTCCGTGACTGGCTCAGGAGAGATGTTGAGGAAAAAACGCCGTGAGAAGGATGGACACAAAGACCCTTTGTTGGTTGAGGTGAACAGACTACAAGAGAATATTATGAAGGAGATTTCAGATCTGCACAAAGAGTCTGATGCCGCTGACAAGAAGCAGTCTGAGCTCGACAAAGTAGCACAAATCCTCGGGATTAACATATTTGAAAAAACCCGGAAACCATCTGTGGAAACCAAAGATTCCTCGGAAAAGAACAGCAAGTCAGAAAATACAAAAGGTCTAGAGAAAACATCTTCCTCCAACAAGGTAAAGTCTTCTGGCTTATACGCTAATGATTTTCCCACTAAGAGAAGAGGGTACTGGGGTGACAGCTGCTCCCAAACATTTACTAGAGGATCATTTGATGCCATTTGTTATCACATCTCACATGCTGGTTTTGATGGTGCATGCAGGTGAGAGTCAATGTGTCAGTGTTTATAGTTTCCCTCAGGGTTTGTGCAGTTCAGTACCAGTTGCTGGGTTTGATCTTCCTGAGGTGTTGGTTGGATTGAACACTATTATGTAGTGTGTAGCTGCTTGGGTCTCCATACCAGGAGGACAGTCTTTTTTACCTGACGTTTCTGGCATCCCGTGTTTGTACCAGCAAAGCTCTCTGCAAGTTTGGGTCATGTTGGTCTTCTGTCTGGGTGATGATATTAACAAATTGCAAGATTTGATTGCAAATTGACATGATTGTCAGCTTAACATGATTATTATGTACATGCTATGTAATCTCTCTTAAATGTCAGTATGCATGAGGATGGTCTCTCTGACATGGTCTATACTACTGAGTGCTGGATATACCAAAACAGGGTAGTCACATCCCAGAAGGTAGTTTTCACTTTGGAAATAGTGTATAATAGTGTGGTTGTAACATCTGAATGGTTATGCATGTATTCAAGAGATTAACTGTCCTGCTTTTCAGGTATTTATTCAAATATGTAAGTGCAGTAGCTGATGGGAGATGGTAGATGCTTTTTGTGTAGGCCTTACTGTATATTTTTTGCAGAGAGGAAACTGTTAGTAGGGTAAGAGATACTTCCTACAAGGTCACTCAAATCTGTGTAACCTGTAAATTTCTCCTTATGCTTCATCCTGGTCTGTTTCAGAGAACTTGTTAGATGTGTTTCACTTTAAGGGGCTTGGTTTTGTGTTTGTTTTTGTTGTTTCTCAAAATATCGCTCAACTTCATTATCCATTTACTTTTACAAATCATTTGCCTCAGTCACCACATTGTAAAACTAAGGTAGCCAACAATGTCTGTTAAATCCTACATTGCATTAAGTTACATTGCTTTCTTTTCTTTATGGCATGCGTGAATACATTTTTCATTATTTTAACTTTAATTGTTTGTTTTATCCAAAACCATAATGAATTGATCCTCTTTTCATAGTTCCTTATTTTAACATGGAAAATTCTGAGTTGTAGTCAGGAACATTTAATATTTTCAGGTATCTGTAGGCACATAGTCTATAAGCTTCACCTTGTAATTCTGATTGTTAGCTTTTTTTAATTAAAAGAAAGACAGTGAAGGCCTTTTGACACTGAGATCGGTTGACTGCCACCCTAAGGGCAAAGCCACATGCCTTTCTGCTTCTTCACAAGCTGCCTTGTAGTCCCTTGCTGCTGAACCCGTGTCTGTGTGTTACAGTTACGGTGTGGGTGCAGAGGTGAAGCTAGCCTTGGACTAAACAGATAGATCATCCCTCCTGGGCTCTGAATAGCAGCAAATTGTAAAGTTGTCTTTGAGCTGGGGTTAAGCACAAACTGTGGTTAAAAGTTGGATGTCATCTATGTGAGAAGCATCGTCTTTTTAAAGTACTGATCAAGATAGTATTTTTATAGGATATATTGGTGGGTGCATGTCTGTAAATAACATAAACAATGACACTTCACAGACATCATGAACATCCTTCCATGCACTTCCTGTGAATCATAAGTTGATCTTCTCTTTGTTTAAGAGAATGTCAGCTTTGCTGTGTTCTTGCAGACTGAATATGTGCAAATATTCACTGTGTCACTTCCTACTCTGCTACCAAGAACTAGATTGTATTGGGATGTGGATATCTGTGGGGTAGTGGCCTGGGTGTCTCTTCCTTGTTTGATTGACAATGTATGTTGTGGGGGGTGAGGAAAGAATCTATCCCTGTTTATCAAGAGGAATTTCAAGCAAAGCAGTTTTGAATCTGCTTAAGTAAATTTGTTCAATACCAAGAGTGAATAACTTGAAAATCATGCAACCAACTTGGGTCTGCTTAGTTAACATTCTGTTCTTTCCAGATTGCCATGCAGATTAGAAATAATAACATAACGGGCTTTCAGCCATTGAAAATAGAGCTCAAAAGTCAAAATACATCTAGTACTACCATAATCAAAGTTAGCCGGGCTCATTCTTGGGATTTTGGGCATTACATAACTTGGGGTGTTAGTGTAGTATTAATTTTGGCTGAAATGTCCTGAAGTGTCCTGTGTATCACTGTATGGCGTCTTTCTGTACAATTCAATGTAAGTGCAGATGTCACATGCTTAAATCGCAAGATGCTTCACCTTATAAACTTAGGTAATTAACAAAGCACCATCTTTCTATTATTGCTAAGCAACAAGTCTTCTGGAGAATTCAGGAACTCTCAAATAATCTAATAAAGCTGATTGAGTTAAATACTTTTAGTCAACTAATTCTTACTTCCTTTTTGCATTCTGCTTTTATCTAAGTTAATTTTTACAGTATATTCTGAATGCTTCTAGGGGAACCATTTTAGGTCTTCTGGCCACTGTTTGGCTAGTGTGGTAAATGGGAACTATTCACATCTTTATGTGAAATGCATAAAATGGGACAGGTGCATGCCATAGGGAATTTGGTCATTTGGTTCCTTGATTACCTACAACCATCCAGCCATTACATCTGGGAGCCTTATTGGAAACTCTTCACTGTGGCCACGCAGCGTCCTAGTCGTCAAAACCAGCTCTCTCAGACAGTGGAATTAGCCTGGGCGCTGAAAAGCAGGTGATACACTTTTTTTTTTTCTGGTGTGTGTATGTGGCTTCTGCTGGAGGCAGGTTCTGAGTTCTAGAGCGTTATGTGTGTCCTGCCTTGTCTCAGAGAAGTGTTTCCTTTTGTTCAATTTAGGAATCAAAAACTACTAATGAAAAATCCAGAGGTAGAAGCCCGAAGCCAGCAGAGTCTTCTTCACAGTCCTCCAAACATCCTTTCCAGTTGGCCAATATTTATGAATATTATGATGCAGGGAACCACTGGTGCAAAGACTGCAATACCATCTGCGGGACCATGTTTGACTTTTTCACACACATGCATAATAAGAAACACAGACAGGTATGTTGCAGGCTTCCTTCACTAAGTGCATTTCATGTTGCTGTAAATTTAACACTAAAACATACATCACAGAACTACATTTTAGAAGAGAACCCGAAATAATAACGAACCCAAGAAGTTGCTTACCAAATTCTTTTTGACTGGTGTTGGACTTGAGCAGTTTGTACAGCTACTGGTGGTCTCCGACTAGCGTAAAGGGGGCCTGTGTTCAGTTCGCTCGGGAATGAGCGTTTGATAATCGCGTTTCACACGTTTACCTGCCCTGTGCTATCCTGTACATTCTACCCTTCTCACAGGTTATTTTCTCATAGAAATTGCAAAATGGGAGGGGAAAGAGAGGAAAACATAGTTCCTGTAAATATTTGCACGTTGATTTTAGTGTTCAGTGTTCTGAAAGGATGTTAAAAAGGAAAGACAAGTGGACTTGCCTTACTAGTGTAATATATGAGCCTGTATACCTCTGTCACTGTGCAAATAGACCCTGGATCCTTACAACAGACCTTGGGCTTCGAAGACCCAGAGTGAGACCAAACAAGACTCCATAAAACGCATCGATAAGATAACTGTTCCTGCCAAAGGTACGTTCTGGTTTTTTGCCCTTTAAACTTGGGTATCATCTCCTCTTGCCATCCAGCAGGTTCCAGTTGTTCAGAGAAAATAAGAATTTCAAAATATTACCAGGGTATAGGAGCTTATACGTGTACTGTATTATTAAGTAAAAGGCAAATTATTTCATTTCCTGGTTGTTCTTGTGGAAAAGGTCATGAAACAAGAGTGTAGGAAAACATAGCAGAGTTCCTTCTCTTCTTTTTAGAGTTTAGTGTTTTGTTTTGAATACCAGGTGACTTTTTCTTTCTCTGGTGTAAGTTCTGAAGTGATTTTTGCTAACATATTAGAATTTAGAACATGACCACAAGAGCTTGCTGCGTTTGGGCACATCTTGTGCAGAACTCCACAGTCTTGCAACAGATTCCTCCATTCAATACATTTTTAATGGAAAAGCCCCTGAAAAATCATTGCTGAGTACTTGGTCGAGTATGGATATAGAGAATGAGAGAAAGCCATGTAGAAGGGGCTGTAAGTCATTTGAAAATTAATGTAAGATTTAAAATCTGAATGTCTAAATAGGTCTGCCGGTGATCAGTCTCAGTTTATTAATCTCTTACATACTTCTAGTAACACCTGCTAAAGGAGGATCTGCAGTGTGTTAGATAACTGCAGCTGCTTCTGTAGGCACAAGGACTTCAGTGAAAACACTCATGCTCTTTTCATAAACCAGGTGTTTACCATTTGAGCAGACTATACCACAAAGGCGGAAAATAGATTCAGACTGTGGGAAATGTTAGCCTGGTTGAATAGGGGACAGCCTTAATTCGATGGAGAATTAAGATTACTATGGTTTTTTGAATCATGGTAATCGAGCTTCTTCACTTTACACATTTGCTCTTGGTAGTGGTGTTTCCCATTCTGTAAGCATAAGGAGAGCAGTGTGAACTGTTTCCAAAAGGAAGTTTGTGTAGGCTTTTGCTGAGTTTTTGCTGTTCTTGCTTGGTATGTTTATCTGGCTTTGTTAAGAGCGTGGCTTTTATTAAGTTTCATTTCTCTGATCGTTTTCTTCGGCCTTTTCAGGCTCTGAGTTTCTGATTCCCATCACTGGATATTATTGCCAGCTCTGCCATGAATTTTTTGGAGATCAAATCTCAGCAGAGCAGCATGTGAAAAGTCATCCCCACAATGAGAAATACAAGGTTGGTAACTGGTGTACCAGGAAAGAGTCATTGTGTGTGTTAGCTTCTACTTGTTCTGTTTTCCTTTCCTGAAGAATGACATTTGACTCCTCAGAGTCTATGCATCTTGTTGCCTTCACTTCATTCTACCGAACCAAATAAGCACAACTTCCCACCACACAGAGACTAATGTTTCGTCTGCATGAGGCTGAAATGGTGTTTTAAGTCCCAGTGTTGATTCTCAAACGCTTCTGTAGAGTGACAGAACTGCTGTAAGCCACTGTTCAATTCACATTACAGAATGTGGAGTTTGTAGCATCTCAGTTTCCTGATAGGAGGAAGTTCTCTGGTCTCTTAGTGTTGAGGTGTCACTTACTGAACAAGTGAAAACTGTTACAGAGTTGAATTTATTTATTTATTGTTCATGGAAAAACAGTGGCTAAAACCGTGCCATTTACTTCCACAGAAATACATCGATGAAAACCCACTCTATGAAGAGAGGAGAAATCTAGACCGCCAAGCTGGATTGGCTGTGGTTCTGGAAACAGAGCGCAGGCGGCAGAGTGAGCTGAAACGGAAACTGGTAGAGAAACAGAAAGAAGAGAAGGATGAGAAGAAACCAAAAATAATAAAGAAAGAGGAAGCAAAGAGCATCCCGGAGCTTGGAGAAGGGGCCAGTGAAACTCAAGGCAAAATAGATTCTGCTGGGCGAAAAATGGGTATCAAGCTTAAGCTGAAGAAGGAAGAGAAGGAGGAGAAAAAAGAAGAAAAGAAGGAGGAACCTAAAAAGGAATTACCAGGCCAGACTTCCTTTGGGAAATTCAGCTGGAAAAAGACTGAGAGAGAGGATAAAACCCCAGGAGGAGCTATTCCAAAGGAGGAGAGTACAGAAGGAATCAAAGAGGAGAACAAGTGTCAGTCTGGGAAACCTCATGTCAAGCCCATCGAAATCAAGCTTTCTGGGAAAACTGTTATCCCACACACTAGCCCATGGACACCAGTTGTTTCTACATCAACACCAGCAAAAATTCTACCCAATCTACCAGTCCCCACCATGATTTTTAGGAAGTCTACTACTGCAACAGTTAGCAAACCAGCACCATTGAACACCTTTCTATCCATAAAATCCTCTGGAGCTACCACCAAACCACTGCCTGTGGTAAAAGAGACTAATGCAGATCTTCTACTGCCTCCAGATATCATCTCAAAAGCTTTTGGAGGAGAAGAAGTGATTTTAAAAGGGGCAGAGGAGGATTTGAAAGCAGTGGAGAAAAGTGAGTCTTCTCAGACTTCTGATATACCACCTCCACCCCCTCCTCCACCAGCAGTCCAGCAGGCAGCTGTCATCCCTGCAGATGAAGTAGCTCCAGGTGTGTCTGAAAGTGAACAGACAATGCTAGCAATGCCTGTGAGACCCCCTCCACCACCACGACCTTCAACTGCTTTCAGTGAACAGGCAAAAAAGGTAGAGAAACGGAACTCTTGCTTGGCCACAGCCAATGCGAAAGATCTCTATGATATCTTCTATAGTAGTGGTGGAAAGGGTTCAGCTGACAGCAAGCTTGCAAGTTCTGCTCTTTCAAATGGAGAAAACTCTAACCTAACAAAACCTGCAGACTTGTCTCCAAACTCTAGAACAAATCATAGCTCCTCCCCCTTGAAAGAGGATTCTCAGAATATGGCTACTGATGGCGGCAAAGTCCACTCAGCTGAGAGAAACTTAGAACTGGAAAAAAATTATATTCAGGAGGCTTCAATACTTCACACTGACAGTGAAAATGGTATTCAGAAAGATGTAGGTCAAAAATTTCAGACTCCTCTTTCAACAGATATTTGGACTAAATTGAAAGAAGATTCCTCACAGTGTAGTAATCAAGTAACAGGGAGCTGGGTTCCTGGTGAGAATCAGGCTGATGTGAACAAGAAACCACTCCAACCTCAGCTATCAGCAGTGTTGGTTACAGAACTGCCAGAAACAAAACCTGCTTCTGGTATCCATATGCCTGCAGAAGTTGGACGTGTGGTTATAGGAGGTGGAGAGCAGGTCAGCAGCCAGGAATTCTGTGATCTACAGAAAACAGAGTTCCAAGAGAAAGTGGGACAGGAAGATGGAAATAAAACTGCAGTTACTAACACAAACGTTTCTGGTACCTTGGAGAAAGATGCAGAAATGAAAGACCAGGAAGTAAAAATGGTAAACCCTGAGCTTAGCTTACATCTAAAGGTTTTGTTACCTGAAACACAGAATGAAATTCAAAATATGGGAAATTCCCATTTGGTAGAGAATAAGTTACGTGATAACTGTAGAACTCACTCAGAAACTGATAGTCTAGAGTTAGTCTGTGATTCTCAAAACACTTCAGAAGGAAAAGCTTTGCTAGCAGTAATGCCAGAGCAGAATTCTATTGATGCCTCCTTAAAAAACATAAAACTGAAAAGTGTAGCTTTACAAGTATCTCAGCCAGGAGTTCTTAGCAAAGCTCCACAAATTCCAGAAACCCAAAATAAGATTGCAGAATTCACAAGAAGTCCTGGTGAATGGGACACTTCCAGAAGTAGTAATGGGAAAGAACAGGTCATCACAACCTGTTCTTGTTCTGAAAGTGGTTGGGATCTATCAAATACTCCAAATATAGAAATAAAAACTGGTTCTAATGAAGTTAGTGCTTCAGAATTGGTAGAGGTACGTCCGGACACATGTCTTGCCAGCACAGAAGCTAGAAGTAGCATATTAGAAGCTCAAGAAAAAGTTCGACCTGAACCTTCAGGCCGTGCAGTATTAGCTAACCAAACCCAAAGGCAGGAAGTTGCATGGTTAGTCAATGCCTGCTCTGCGAACATTGTTGAACTCAGATCCAGTGTAGAATTAGTAGTTGAAGTTGAAAAAAAGTCATTAGGACACACCAGAGCTGATGCAACATTAGATAATGGTTTTGTCAAGAGAGATGCAAAAGAAGCAAGGACTGGAGGCTTTTCTAGAGCTCACTCTGATATTTTCCAAGAGTCGGTAGTTGCATTATCAGCCAATTTCCCTAAGGAGCATCTTTCAGAAGAAGCTGTCCACCCCCCAGAAACAAAGCATGAGGTTGTAAGAACCTCAGCGGCCAAAGACTTTCATCTGAATACCACACACTCCAGATTGAATACTGAGCAATCTGAAAGTCTCTCTGCAAATGTTTGTGTGGATAACAAGAAAGTTTCTTTCACATCAGAAGGTGTGAAACACAATGAGACTCCCTCTCAGAAAGCAGAGCGTGAGTTCAAAAGCACTGATTTCAGTTTGGGGGACGCCAAGGTAAAACCTGAATGCTTCAGCATCCTTACAGCGGGAGTTTTAAATGAGGATACAGAAGAAGTCTCAAAATCAGAAACTATTGCGTCCATTAGGTGTGAGGCCGGTAAACTTAGGAAGCTGGGCATTGAAAAACCAGTGGCTGAAGCAGAGACTATTGATTTTTCTACATTGACTTCTGGTAGTCAAGAAGATAAATTTTGCACACTGATTTCTCAAACAGCTAAGCCACAGCCTCGATTGCAGTCCTCAAATAATGACACTATGGAAGTGGTCATGCCAGTTCTAGAAATGCAGGACATTTCTCCTGTGTCTGGGATCCTTCTGCAAGTGGAGGAGAGCAAAGGTGGCGCTGCTGAAATGCCATCGCTGAGTTGTGTTGGAGGCAGCACAGAAAGTCAGGCTTCTGGGTGCGTGGAAACTGTCCTTCCTGGGCTCAAAACAACGTGTGGAACGGAGGGTGGCTCAGGAGGCAAGGGAGTATGCGCCATCCAGGGCAAGAAGACTGAGCAAACAGAAACTGCTGACAGTAGTTTGGAAGCTACAACAAATTCAGGAATCGCTGAAAGCTTAGCAGAAAGCCCAGTGGGTTGAAGTGAACCCAGCCAGTCCCAATATTTGAGGAGCCAGAGCTGGGATTATGTATATGTTTTTTGTTTGGTTTTTGGGGGTTGTTTTGTTTTTTTTTTTTCTTCCACTTGGGGGTTTTGGGTGTATTTTGCATCCTGTGGTAGGACTTAACTAAAGAGAAACTTACATCATCGGAAACCAGACACATACTTTATTCTGTACATAATTAATTGTGTAAAATGTTTTTTCATGTGAATTTTTTTGCCGATTTCTTTTCTACACTCTGCTATTAAAATGGAATCTCTCGTTTATAATGCGTGCGTCTTCGTTGTTTATTTTGGGGGCTTTTATTCTTTGACCATTTTTGGATGATTTCCAGCTCACCCTGTTTGTGTCAGTAGCACCGTGAGTGGCCCAGCCGCTGGGACAAGCTCCAGAAGAGCAGTTTAGAACTTGCGAAAACGGAGACTTGCAGAAGAGCTAAAAGTGAAAATTTCTTTAAACTGTAATGCATGGTTTTGTTCACTTTCATTGTTTGAAATGCAAGAATGTGATTAGAGTTGATTTGTTTGTTTGTTTGTTTGTTTGTTTATCTGTCTCTGTGATTTGTGACTCCTGTTGTATTACATCTGCACCTAAGCTGTTTGATTGTATTGTATAAGCACATGTATGGATGCCACAGCACTAAGCAAGGGGAGAAAGTCTGCCCGGCCGGATTTTGGAGAAGAAGACTAACCGGTAAGGCTCTGTGGCCTGACACCTGGACCAGACATATTGAGGTCACTTACATGATTTGAAATGGGCTCTCTTTCATTGTATTGTGATCCAGTAACTGTTTGTGTTAAATCATTTAGCAGCTGACCAGCTCTGAAGAAGCAGAAGATCAGAACCCTGGTGTCAGGAATTGGACTCGCTTCATGTGATACAGACACATGCATGCCTACCCTGAGTGGTCCTTGAGCTATCAAAAGCTCTAGTGTGATGGTTCTCATTTGTATAGCTTGTTAAAGACTAAAGTATTAAATGTGTTTGCTTGGATAAATATAACATTTTTATTTGTAAATTGTTTAAAAAATAAACATATGGTGGTCAACAAGGCTTTATTCTTGATTTTCTTCTTTCTTTCTTTTTTTTTTTTTAACTCAAGGAAAGTGTTTTATTTCAATTGGGTTTATTTCAGTTTATTTCAATGAATTCAGCTCCTGTGGTAGCTGATAAAATTGAGAAACTGTAGATGATGAAGACGATGAAGCAGCAGTTAGCTGCTCAGTAAAAAACTGATTTGTTTCCAGCTGAACTCAATGGAAGAACTATGGTCAACATCACCAGTGGAAGTGAGTTTGAAGTCCTGAGCCACAAGTACAGCTCGAGGTGAGGGGTCGGGGGCAGTACCCAAGCAGAGTTCATATTTTCATGTTTCTGTAATCCCTACCAGCACATGGACCTCCAGAAGGGGGGGGGGCAGGGGGGGAATAATCACCATTTTTATTCCATTTCCATGACTTTGTGTGTGAAGAAGGTATGAAACGTTTTTCAGAGTCATTATGGTGGTTTTTGTATTAGAAATGTAAGAACTAAGCTGAATTTTGAAATTTAGTACAAGTGGTCAAGTTACCAAAACAAAAGGTAATTAAAAAGGAAAGAGGGTTTTGAGAAAGGCTCTTGGAGCTGTTTCTGCGATGTTAAGTAGTTACTGCATTGAATGTAAGAAGCCTTTGTTAGTATCATTGCCCTACTTTCTTCAAATAACCATGTGCTGTCAAAACCAAAGACAGAAAGGTTTGACGTGCTTTGATACTTTTAAAATGGATCTGGGCAATGAGGGGAGATCACTAAAATCCTGGTTTAAAAAAAAAAGGCCTTTGTAGTTGTTTCTCAGTTTTCTTTTGTAAATGGTTTTTTTTTATTATTATTATATATATGAGTTTATTTGTTTACATTACTAATTTCCTTCCCCTGCTCCCCCCTCCCATTTTCTCTCCAATTTCTTCAGTGAAGTGTCTGGTCCCTTCAAAATCCACCGAGAAAGAGCGGACTGATTTTCTTGCCTGCCTTGTATTGAGGGATATCAGTGCAGGGGAGGTGTTAAAGGGGAGGCTGAATTTTTCCAGTTCTGTGTTTTAGATGGTGCTGGTTTGGAATGCTTTCTGTTTAGTTCCCTTTTGCAGATCGGTTTGCATGAAGGTCTTGGTGCATGCAACGGCAAACAATCATTCGGACAATCATCTTCTTCAGACAAGTTTATTCAGTGCTGTGTCACCTGTGCAGGGGACACCCTTGTTGCCTGCTCTCCTGCAGTGGCTTCTACAAGTAGTGGTGGTGGTCTGTGCAGAGCCTGGGTGGCTGTGGACAGAGAGCAACTAGCCCCGAGGGAAAGCAAGAGCTTTGCAAAGGAGATACTGAGGATTGTTCCCCCGTATTAGCCTTCAGCTTTCCAGAAGCTGAGCCTTCCTATGATACAAATTAGCTAGTGCTTCTGTTCGAGCCCTTTCATCAAATAATTGCTCTTCTGAGTGGAGTAGTGCTCTCTCTTCCACACCGGAAGAAAGATTAATTTGGTCTTAAGGTAGGAGTAAAAGGTACTGGAATGGGCAGGAGCAAAACAGATGGTGTAGATGATGAGATCTGGGCAGACTGGCAGACAGAGGCTTTAACACTGTCTTGCAATTTCATGAAATGACATTTATTTTTATTTATTTATTCTTTTTTTTCTTCTTCTTTTTCTTTTTTCTTTTTTTTTTTTTGCTGTGGTTTTCAGAGGCATGCAGTAAATGATTTGTCCACTGTACTGGTCCCTTGTGCTGACAGAGCTGTAGCATAGTGCACTGACTGGAAAGCCTTAAGTTCTAGGCTGGCCTTGGACTCTTGACTCCAGATCCTCAGGACGAGGGGTGAGTTAACGGAGGGGATTTGCTTGTATGTTTGAATGGTGCAATACAGCATTACCTCTCCTTCCTGACCTAGTTCTCTAAAAGCTGCATAAGGCATAAGAAGTTACCTTTCTGGTGGATTTTAGAAAGCTGCTGGTAGGAAATAAGCCTAGTTTGAATGTTCCTTTACATTACTTCACATCGGACACAAATACCTAGTAAATTCAAAGGACAATGGATTAACTCTGAACCTTTAATTAATGCTGCAACCTTTCACTTGCCATGAAGGAGGCTGGCAGAAATGCCTTTCTCCTGGATGAAGTTTGTTGTAAAACCAAGCTTTATTAAGAGCCAGTGGAAGAGGAGCCAAGGTAAAGCTGCTGGCGTTCTGCCAGTCAATTGTAAGTCCAGGGTTTTTTTTAATACTTCTTCCAGTTTGTTTGGGTTTTTTTTAACATCTATAGCTGCTTTTGGAAAGGAGGAGCAACCTTCAAATGTTCACAATTGGCAGAAAAATGTTTCAGGCAAAATACAGGACTTTGTTATGTTCCTGCAATCGTCTCTGCGCAGGTAAATCTTGCTTCTAGCTTGCTGGAATCTTGTTTTGACTAAGTTTTAACTAAGCAGCAGATAGGCTTTTGGGGGGACTGTTTCTTTGTCTGTTTTAGACTTTTAAATGGCATGTGAGCAGAAGAAGCAGAAGGAACGTATCAAACGGTGTTCTGTTATTTTTTCCAAATGCATTTGTGTCTTAGTGGTAAAAAGTACAAGTAGTAGAATAAGATGTAAGGTCTCTGCCATTTCGTAATTCTTGCCAAAGGTAGAAATAAGTGCCTAATTCTTAGCTAAGGGAAGCTGCACAAAGATCTTAAATTTTGCTCATGCAAGCAGATAGTAGGAAAGTGGGAAAAGACAGATATTTTTTTTTTAGCCTAATAAACTTCAAACAGTTTCAGAAAGTAAGTGATGATAGCAAAAGTCTCTTTAAAAAAAACAAACCCACAACCATCCACCAAATTAGTGCCTCCCAAAGCATGATAAAACTATATTTCTTTAGTGCAAAGGACAATAGAAATTGTGTGAGACAGGGTTTTATGTGGCACTTAATGAAATTCTGTTGGTTTATTACCTTCTCAGAAAGGTAAAAGGAGTAAAATAGTGCCCTGAGACAGAATCCAGTTTTCTTCTACCTGCTGCACCGGGTAAGTGCAAACAGCCTACGTGCCACCACTGTGGGAGTATAGGAGCAGCCATAAAACTGATTTTACTTGACACCTCTGCCTCTCTCTAGCTTGAAGGAGAGATACGCACGTTGTGATTGCTAGAGCATCCTTTCTGCTTTCTGTTAGCTGTGTTCAGCCAATATGGATGTATTCCTGACTATAACCAACTTGAGCAAAATAACACAGCTGCAGACTCTTATCTTCTGCCTTAGAGCAGAAAACCGAGGCTCCATATGTCGTCTTAGTTTCTGGGCTTTGTGTTGCGATCCCACCCCCGCTTCTTCTTGGGCTGTCTTGCTGCTTGCAGTGGGAAGGCTGATAACCATATGATAGTAGTTCTAGGCTCCAGTAAACCAAGTCAAGCTGCTGTAATAATTCCCATGAAGCTGTTCAGCAACTAGGGCTGCAGAGAGCAGAGCCATTATAATTGCTCGGGTGGGTGGTGGAGAACAGTCGAATACCTGCAGGAAATAAAACCTGTATCGGAGCTGCTTCGAGGGAAATGGTGTTGCCCTTTCCAGTACACTGACTGAAGAATCTTCAGCTTACAGACAGGAAAGCACACACACAAGGTAATGTTTACAACTCTTAATCAAATATCATTTTTCTTCAAGATACTGCTTTTGCGGGAGAGCTTTAGCCAGAACTTAAGCAGCACTGAAATGAATACCAATTACCTGGGATACCACCCTGTTTAATTTGTTTACACACTTTACATGAATTTACACCGCTTCAGGAGAGATGGTAGCTGTGAGGAATATAAAAAGCCTTGTAACAGCCATCTGGTAAAAAAACAGTAAAGATTTGTCGGTACTCATATTAGGCCGTATTCATCTGTCAGATATAAAAAAAGCAGAACTTAAAGGGAAATGCCAAATAATTAGATGAGAGAAGGACTTGTGTGGCTCTGCACCTGAAGGATGGATATTTAGAAATGCTTGATTGGTGGGGGAAAAAAAAGAACAAAACCCATTAGCAAAGGAACATCAGTCACTGTGTTTTTCTCATCAGAACTGAAGGCTTACTGCGATTAAACCCATTTAATATGGTGCTTTCCGGGTCCTGTGTAAACTTTATTTCCTCTGCCGGTTAGTTTCTCAGATTATATTGCTTTATCAAGTGTACAAGAGAGGTTCAAAACCCAGTCTGTCTTGATTGTGCCTCTAGTTGTATCGTCCAAGATAGGATTACAAAAGTAATTCGAACTTGTATCTCATGCATTCAGTGCAATGAATTAATGCAAAAGATTCAGTTTGGTCAGGGAAAAAATATTCCCTATCTGCATCTGTTACAGTACTTTATAATTCCCATTTGATCTACCTGGCATTTGATGGAAGATACAGGCACGGACAGCTTGCTTCAGGCAAGCTGTCTATAGAACAGAGATTACCCAACACACTCAATGACCTGTATTTATTCCTCTGAGAGTTGAATTTGTGTTTCAGAACCCAAGAAAGATATACAGGTTGAAAGTTTTATTTCAGATTTCTAAGATGAAAGCCTCTGCTTTAAAGGATTAGCATCCTAGACCAAAGGATCAAATACATAGCTTAGAGTTATCCTGGTTCTTACAAATCTCTTCTCCTAGTGCACTGCCTATGGTACAGTGTATTCCACTACAGCTGTTTTAATTCTGTATTAAGCTCAGCAGATTTCTTCCAGACTGCACCTAAAGCTTTTGGTATTGAAAGATTTCGATCCAGAGGGGAAAAGGCTTAAAAGGCCCTCAGATTTGGGAATTTAACAGTCAAACTCACCAGATAGGCAGCAAGCAAAGTTTTAGGATGAGCGTCAAGGTTGCTATAACAAGCCCATTCTCTTTTGCTGGCTTTTGGTTAATTTTCACAGGAGCTAAGAAAATGTTACCTGGAACTGCTGGACTTCTGGAATCCTATTCTGAGAAGGTGGGTGCAGCTTTGCATGACTGGAACAGCATCTCTTTCTCTTCTCTTTGGTATGAGGGCACATTCTTTTCATTATTATTAACATGATTAATTGGTGAAGCTTCTTCTATATTCTTAGTGGTTAAACGTGATGTTTATGTATGTTATCTGTAATGTAAGTTCTGTTGTCAGTATCCAAGAAGACTATGTATGGGCTTCCTTTCTTTTGATTAAATGGTATTATTTTAAAAACAAACATTAAACCTTTATGAAATAACACTGGATCCTGAGTGCTGTTTGTTTAAAAATTATTCTCTAAAGAGGATTTTATAAGTGCAGGCTATTTCAAGGTATTAATAGTGTCAAGAGAGGGAAATAGATTGTGAAGCTTCTTTATTTTCAGGGCCTTTATGGTCCTAAAGGAAGAGTTTCTGTATCTTTTGCAAGAGCTGTTTAAAGTGGAGGAAGAGGCTTTTAAAAACTCCTGTCTCTATACTTAATCCGAAATCTTCCAGCTATTTTTAAACTCAGCTACCATGTTAAATTATTCATGCAAACTTTTTTTGTCATACATTCACACAAGTCCCTTGTTAGCTCTTTTTGCAATTATTTCACCTGAGGGAGACGCTTCTGTGTTTCACCAACAAAAATGTCCTGACAGCAGCTACCAAGCATGTAAAAGAATAAAGACATACATTAGACAGCCTGCTTTTTTGCATAGATTTATTATAGCTGTTGATTATTGTAGAAAATAATGTGTAAGAGTTTGCTTTACAGTATATAGATAGGTGCATCCTGCTTTATATGTGATGAAAAAAAACACCAATGAGCTTGTTGCTTCTTCTTGGGAAAGGAGAGCTCTTTAGAAATATTTATTTTCCCCACACAAGCTCCACACAATGGCTAATACAGGGATGTATTCAAACACCCTGTTTGAATGTAATGGTGTAATACAGGGATGGATTCAAACACCCTGTCCAGAAGAGACTGGTTGTACTTCCATCTCTTTCTTCAGTAACCAAAGCAGCAGAAGAGATCCAGCTACATTGGAAAATAAAATAGGCGTGTATTTCTGTTGGTAAGGTATTCAGGAACATGGTATGGTGGAGCCAGGGAAAAAATTAACTGCCACATATAGGCTGCATTTTAACCTTGCTCTTTAGTGAAAATTACCTCCTGCCTGCAGTAGGAGAGAAGCATTGGTTGGAGTTGCCAAAGCTGGTAGTCTGGTGAAGGTAAAGCTGCCTGCATCTCTGCATCCCCAGGTCCGGCCGGCAGCAAGGCTGCCTGTGTATTCCTTGTAGGCACACAAGCATGAGTATACATTGCCTGCCACACAGATAAAACCAGAAAACAGCACTTGTGCAAATGGAAACAGGACCAACAGCATCATCCTGTTCCCCTCTCGGGGAGTGAAGGCCCTTATTGGAACATAAACATACACACAACATGGGTCCCTCTGGTACCAGGCCTCAGGTACTCAATTTAGCCAGCAGCTAGCCCAGGTCCAATGTTAATGGCATGGGCTTCAATGAGGCCAAGTGCCAGGTCCTGCACTTGGGCCACAATAACCCCATGCATCGCTACAGGCTTGGGGAAGTGTGGCTGGAGCTGCCTGGTGGAAANTCTCAAGGGCAATTAGCAATAGAAGGAGAGGGACTGGCTGCAAGTTGCAGCAGGGTAGGGGATAGGCTGGACGTTAGGAAAGAATTCTTCACAGAAAGAGTGGTCAGTCAGTGGAATCAGCTGCCCAGGGAGGTGGTGGAGTCACCTCCCTGACTGTGTTTAAGAGTAGATTAGATGTGGTGTTGAGGGATCTGGTGTAGGAGAGAACTTATAGAGTAGGGCTGATGGTTGGACTTGATGATCCCAGGGGTCTCTTCCAACCTAAATGATTCTATTATTTTCTCCAGCTACGGACACCTGGTGGAACAGCAGTAAAGACTGAAGCAAGTCCAGGGAGCTGAGAGTAGATGGAGGCTGGAAGAGTAGTAGGGGAAGTGTCATATGTGCTTGTCCTGTTCTTGATCTTTCCATGGTGTCTGCTTTTTGCTAATACTGGCAACTAGCTATTCAGGTAACTGGAGCATGGTCTGAGCCAGAATGGATGTTCCTAGATACCTGGTAAATACAGCTGCTTGTCTGGCAGCCAGTGGGTTTTATCTGCAATCCAGTGGCTGCATTCTCCCACATCTGGGCACTCTGGAAAAGCTGCAGCATCCTCAGAGAAATCAGTTAAAAAATTGATTTTGATACAAAACCAATCGGCAGCGCTTTAAGCTCTGCACCTTCAAACACTCAAGTGTGCCTCATGTGGTTCCACAAGTGCAGATTTCAGGATGCCTCTGTCATGGGGATTTTTGACAGCCCCAGAGCAAACAGGCAAGACCTGGTGTGGGGTGGTGTAAGTGCTGTGAAAATAATTTGGCTGTAATGAAATAATGTCCACCTTAAGGCTGTCATCTTGGGCCATATTTCCTATGGAAGTGGGCTTTAAACCATCAAAGTATGTATCTTCAAATTCAGTGACCCACTCCAGGCAAGTTCAACAAGCCT
This sequence comes from Jacana jacana, assembly GCA_013400555.1. Taxonomy (NCBI): domain Eukaryota; kingdom Metazoa; phylum Chordata; class Aves; order Charadriiformes; family Jacanidae; genus Jacana; species Jacana jacana. The sequence continues at coordinate 51,456 of VZTM01002802.1, read as the reverse complement.
CCTCCACACTGGTGGCAGGTCCTGTTGGTGCAAAGCTGAAGGAGGAGCTGCAACAGTCAGCTCATGCTTTATTAGATGTGATAGAGTCAACTTGGGAGGATGTCCTTTTATCGTCAGTCAGAGCTCACATCATCCTGGACATCAAAACCAATCAATCACAAAAGGCAAATACACAGGAAACCAATTGTCTGTTCAGTGACAACTGGCATGAGAGCAGTGGAGCACCTCACACCTCTCAGGGTAAATACTTCTTGCCACTGCACAGCCTCAGGCCATGCTAAGGCTGCCACCTTTCTTAACCTGTATGTCACATCCTGAAACCACCTGTCCAAGACCCACTATACACAACTGCATTCCTTCAGGACTTAAAGGGCTGGAAGGGGTTTACAGGGGTCCAGTGGACAGCACAGTAGCAGCCTGGGCTGGCTTGGTTCTTCACACGTAGGGGAAATCAGTATTACATGGCTTTTCCAGTACTGGCATTATGTAGGCACCCATGTATTGCTCCAGCCAGGATGCTGCAGTGAAGCTGCCCGAGGAGCACATGGGACTCCCAGAGCTACAGCTCTCCATGAGGGTGAGAAGGAAGGAGCCATAACAAACCCATGTAGGGAGAGAAGAAACACGAGGAGAGCTGAGCTCAGTTCTGCAGCTTGACAAGTCTTCTGCAGAGCCTTTGATAGCCCATGGAAATCAGCCACCACAGTTAAAGCCTTGGTGTGAGCTGACAGCCTGAGTGGCTGCTGCTCCCAGAAGCAACCATTCTGCAAAGCCATGGATCTCACTGGGTGATAGCAAACAAGATTAGTTTGTTGGAGAAGCAGTTGCATGTGAAACAAAACCTAGCACTACAGTGTCTAAGTGAATTTCTTCTAGAGGAGCCAGCATGTTGCACAATTGCCATCAACACCTCACATGCCTCAAAATCTGACTCGGAGCATCAGCTCATTGCTGTTGACGGACCGCCCAGCCGTTACGACACAGTCTGCTCCATGCTTCACCAAAATTTGGGTGGTGAAAAATCCTATGTAGCTAGGGAAAAACAAACAAACCAACCACACAATGGATAAGACACAGAATGACAAAGCAATACTGTCTTCCCTGTCCTGAGGGAAAATTCTAGCTTGCCGCTGCGGTCTAGCATCATACCTCGACTGTTCTCCCCAGCCACAAGATCCATATGGTTTTCAAGAAACCACTGTTTCTCATAGCACAGTAAGGAAAATAAGGCAATTGTGGAACTGAGAGATACAGGCTGGAGAAGATGCTTTCCGTCTAGCCCCCACCACAACTGAATCAAAGAGAGAAATAAACAAAAGGCAGATAGGGGTAAAAGAAAAACAAAACCAAACAAACAGGTTCAGAAATAAGGGCTCAAGATTATGCCCAGAAGCAGCAGCAATTGAGGAACAGGGGCAGATTACGGACATACAGCCCTGCTTTATACACTTCCAGCTGTGCAAGGAAGCTGAACACAAGCATTACATTAAAAAAGAAAAAAAAAAAAAGAAAAAAAAGTAAAGAAAGTCACAAGCCTTCAGCTGCAGTGTTGAATTTGGGAGGAAAAATCCAATCCCCTAAACCTGCAGTTTAGATTACCCGGTCAGGCATGGCTCCCAGACAGAACATTGGAGGTGCTGAGTAAATCCAAAGTGAATGAACCGAGGTCAAGGCAGATAATTCTTACCGCTGAGTTTACCCCAGCAGTTACATGGCAGCGTGCCACGAGCTTTCATCTGGTTTTGCTTTTTAAAAAACCGAAATAGGGCTGCTCTTTACCAATACTGTACAACTAGAAGCAAATACACAAAGAAACAGAAACGCCCATACTATTCCTTTCATGTTGTTAGTCTTTAAGATAATTTCCCCCTAAAAACCGAGCAGATTGATCTGTCTTAAATATCAGAACTAGTGTCTGACGTCTGTTACCAAAGAATGGCTTCTTTCTAGCCCCTCAAGGTACCGTTTCCTTGTCCTCCTATTCTGAGGCTACAAGAGCCCTCCTTATTTAACCACGGCTTTTCTTCCCGATGCCTGCCAAAGGCCATTTCATGAAGCACCGGCAGGCAGGGCTCGGAGCATCAGCTCATGGCTGCTGACGGACGGTGATTATTTTTGGCATGAGCACTTTTGGCTGTCTCTGGCACAGCCCAGCCATTAGGACACACTGCTCCACGCTTCCTTTTTAGTACTGATCTGCTTCCCACGGGGCTGCTGCGTCCCGGGGAATATGGCAACGCCACCTAAGAAATTGCCCAGAAAGCACAAAACAAAACGATCCCTAGTAACAACAACTCTATAAGCGAGTTTTCCCATTATTAATGATGCATCTTTTATTCACACGCCTGGCTTTCCGTCCCAAGGGTGCTGCCAGTGGAGCAATCCGGAGAGGAGAACGGTGAGACACCATTCCCCGCCTCTGCAACTTCAAATACATTTTATTACGCTGCCAGCGCAGAGTCGGGCAGGCGCTGATACAGGCCAACGTTGCGCCAGCACCTTCCAAAGCCACACCACCACCGCTGGGGCACCCAGCCACAGCCACAACGGGACGCGAAGCGCAGGCCCCGCCAACCCCGGCCCTTACGGCGGCCGCGATGGGCCCGCTGCCTTGCCGCACGGCATGCTGGGATTCGAGGTCCCGGTGGCGCCGCGGGGCCCGCCCAGCTGGGGAAGCGCTCGATTACTGACGCGGTTTGAGCCTCCTGGCGCTCCGTCCCCCTCCGCCTGTTGCCGCGACACCGCTCGCCGCAGCACATTCCAGCGTGGGTCCCGCGGTGGGGAGGGACGGCTCCTTCCTCCGGGTCTGCCCGAGGCGCCGCCTGAACGGAAAGGTGGGATCTTTCGCTCGTCCCGGGCTCCCTTCCCGCAAAATACACCCCGGCGGCCATCCTTGCACCCGCGTTTCCGTTTAACAACGCCGTCTGGCGCGGCTGCGTAGGCGGGCACCGCCGCGGAAAGTCGGGGCGCCGATCAGGCATGGTGGCGGGGCGGCCGAGGAGAAGCCGGGTCAAGCCGGGGACCCGCTCCTCCCTCTTTCCCTCCCCACCCTGACATGCCAACCCGGCAGTCGGCGGTGCAGCAGCGTGCGAGCAGCGTACGTGGGGCCACCGGGGGACGGGACGGACGGGACAGGACAGGGTGGGCGGCGGGGATTTCGCGTTCCCCCCCACAACGCA